>LBNU01039419.1:6865-17740 GCA_014162995.1 Artemisia annua
AGTCTATAGCTCGACTCATGTGATTAGTTTGTTTTAGTCAATTGGAAAGAATGGTGTTGATTCTTCCCTTCTATCATTGAAACTTTCTTCCTCATTTTATAGTTTAAGCCTGTGACCATTGACTATAAAACTTTTATCGACACGTCCATATAATTCAACATATCCGGATGGATATTGGTGTTTCACAGTATAAGGTCCAACCCAGCGGCTTGTAAGTTTTGGTTGTTTGATTTTGAATTTTGATTGAAAAAGTAGGACTTTATCTCCTTTCTTGAATTCTTTTCTCATTTTTAATTTCCGATCATGCCAAACTTTAGTTTTTTCTTTATAAAGACGAGAGTTTTCATAAGCATAAAAGCGTAGTTCGTCTAATTCATGAAGTTGAAACATCCGTTTTTCACGGCTTCTATAAGATCTAGGTTACAATTTTTAAGTGCCCAGTATGCACGGTGTTCTAATTCAAATGGTAGGTGGCATGCTTTACCATATATGAGTTTGTATAGTGTTGTTCCAGTTGGAGTTTTATAAGCAGTTCTGAATGCCCATAGAGCATCATCTAATTTCCTTGACCAAACAGTTGGATTTTCTTTAACTGTTTTTTCAAGTATTCTTTTAAGAGCTCTGTTAGTATTTTCAACTTGACTACTAGTTTGAGGGTGATATGATGTAGAGAACCGATGGTTAACTCCATATCTTTTCATAGCTTTTTCCATTAATTTATTGCGAAAATGAGTTCCTCTGTCGCTAATTAGAGCTTTAGGTATTCCAAATCGACAGAATAGTTTCTTAAGAAATGTTATAACAACTTTGGCATCATTAGTTTGAAGAGCTTGGGCTTCTGCCCATTTTGAGACATAGTCAACAGCGACTAGGATATATTCGAATTTTGATGATTTAGGAAATGATCCCATAAAGTCTATACCCCAGATGTCAAAAATTTCGCAGACTTGAATGTAATTCATAGGCATTTCATCTCTTTTAGAAATGTTTCCAGTTTTCTGACATGATTCGCAAAGGCGAACTAGAGTATGTGTTTCTTTTAGAATTGTTGGCCAATAGAATCCAGATTCGAATACTTTTTTACCGGTAGCGTTAGCACTATAATGTCCACCGGTGGGTCCATGGTGACATTTATCAAGAATAGCACGAGTTTCAGGTCCAGAGACACATCTATGGATTATTCCGTCAGGACAGATTTTGAATAAGTATGGTTCATCCCAAAAATATTTTTATATCTGAGAAGAATTTTCTTTTCTCTTGGTGAGTCATTCCTTTTCTTAGTATGTCCCCCGCCAGATAGTTTGCAATATCTGCGAACCAAGGCGTGTCTGGAGAACTAATTGAATTAAGGGTTTCGTCTGGAAAATTATCATTTATTTCAATTTCTATTTCTTCATCCTCATTTTCTAAACGAGACAAATGATCGGCGGCTACGTTTTCAATACCTTTCTTGTCTTTGATTTCTATATCGAATTCTTGCAAAAGCAGAATCCAACGAATAAGACGTGGTTTAGCATCTTGCTTTTTAAACAGATGTCTGAGAGCGGAATGATCTATATAGACCACAGTTTTGGATAGAACTAGTTATGCTCGAAATTTATCGAATGCAAACACAACGGCCATGAGTTCTTTTTCAGTAACCATGTAGTTCTGTTGATCAACATTGAGTGTTTTGCTAGCAAAGTAGATAGGATGGAAATGTCTACCATCTTTGTGTCCTAAGACAACTCCGACGGCAAAATCGCTTGCATCACACATTAATTCAAATGGTAAGTTCCAATTTGGACTTATTATAATCGGCGTACATGTGAGTTTCTCTTTGAGAGTTTCGAAAGCTTTTTGACATTCGTCATCGAATTCAAAGGTAATATCCTTTTCTAGAAGTTTAGTTAAAGGTCGAGCGATTTTTGAGAAATCTTTAATAAATCGTCGATAGAATCTGGCATGTCCTAAAAAGCTTCTAATGCCTTTCACATTAGTAGGTGGTGGAAGTTTCGAGATTACATCAACTTTTGCTTTGTCAACTTCAAGTCCTGCTCCTGACACTTTATGTCCGAGCACAATACCTTCTTTGACCATGAAGTGACATTTTTCCCAATTAAGCACAAGATTTATGTCTTCACAACGTTGAAGCATTTTATCGAGATTACTTAGGCATTTATCGAAAGAATTTCCAAAGACTGAAAAATCATCCATGAAAACTTCCACAGATTCTTCAATCATATCATGAAATATTGCTATCATACACCTTTGAAAAGTAGCAGGTGCATTACATAAGCCAAAGGGCATACGTCGATACGCAAAGGTTCCGAAAGGACAAGTAAATGTTGTTTTCTCTTGATCCATTTGATCGATTGGTATTTGGAAATATCCAGAGAATCCATCTAGAAAACAGAAATATTCATTTCCCGCTAGTCTTTCTAACATTTGGTCCATGAATGGGAGAGGAAAATGATCTTTTGCTGTGGCTTCATTTAGTTTTCTGTAGTCAATACATACGGGCCAACCAGTGACAGTTCTAGTCGTGACAAGTTCGTCATTTTCATTAGTCACTACTGTTATACCACCTTTTTTGGGTACACAATGAATAGGACTTACCCATGGGCTATCAGCTATAGGGTAGATGATTCCTGAGTCAAGGAGTTTGACAACTTCCTTCTTGACAACTTCTTTCATATTCGGATTGAGTCTTCTTTGCTTTTGAACCACTGGTTTCTTATCATCCATTAACTGAATTTTGTGTTTACAGAAGGATGAACAAATCCCAGGTATGTCACTAGTTTTCCAAGCAAAGGGTCTTTTGTGGTTTTTTAGAACTGAAATTAATTTTCCTTTTTTTCTTTCAGAGAGTTTAGATGAAACTATGACTGGAAGTAACGATTCTCCTTCCAAGAAAGCATATTCCAGATGGTCTGGTAATGGTTTGAGAATGAGATCAGTAGGTGGTTCTTCGATAGAGTTTTTAATTCTAAGTTCATTGTTAGGGTTTATTTTCTCAAATGATAATTCTTCTTCATTATCTTCCTCGTCATCGGAACTTTCATTTTTATCTTCGAGGGTCATAGCCATGAATTGATCATATTCAGCCATAACTTCGTGTTCAAGAAATGTTCCATCGACTGAGTACAGTAATTGATTAAATTCTTCTAGCAGTTCATCGAAATCTTCTTCGAGAATTTCATTGATAACATCAATTCTAAAGCATGTGTCATCGTTAGAGTAAGAGTGTTTCATAACCTTGTCTATGGAGAAAATCATTATTTCTTTTCCAACTCCAAGATTGAGTTGTTTCTGTTTAACTCGAATCATAGCATCGGCTGTATGGAGAAAAGGTCTTCCTAAGATTAGGGGTACTTTGCTATCTTCTTCCATTTCTAGGATAACGAAATCAACTGGAAAGGTGAATTTGCCAACTTCAACTAACATGTTCTCAGCTATTCCAACAGGATATTGGAAAGATCGGTCAGCTAATCGAACACTCATCTTAGTTGGTTTAAGCGTTTCAATTGATAATTTAGCATATAGAGAATACGGCATCAGATTAATGCTAGCACCAAGATCGGCTAGAGCATTGCACGAGAATGTTTTACTGAAAGTACAAGGAATCAGGAAACTTCCTGGGTCTCCAAGTTTTGGTGGAATTTTGTTTTGAATGATAGCTGAACATTCTTCATTAAGGATAGTTGCTGAAATTTGTTCGAGTTTGCTTTTGTTACTAACAAGTTCTTTGAGAAATTTCCCATAGTTGGGCATTCCGATTAAAACATCAACAAGAGAGACATTAATTCGGACAGCTCGAATCATATCAAGAAATTTTCCATACTGAGCTTCCATTTTTTCTTTTCTTAAGCGTTGAGGATATGGAATTCTAGGTTTGTAGGGTTTAGGTACTGGTGTTTCAAGAGTTGTGGTTTCTTTACGAGGGACAGTTTCTTCTTCTTCTTCATCATCAGTGAAAACTTCAACAGGTTGTTGAGTTTGACTGGGATCAATGGGTGGATCATAAGAAGTACCATTTCTTGTGGAAATAGCATTCACATGCTCATGACGAGCTTGCGGTGGTTGATAAGGTTTGTTTTTAGGATTAGGTTGAGTGTTACTAGGAAGGGATCCAGAAGCTCGACCTAATTGCTTTTCAGCGAATCTGTCGAATTTGGCTTCAAAATTTTGCATCGCGGCTTGGTGATTTCTAGCAGCAGATTCAACTTTTTCTTTTAAGTCCATGTATTGATCTTTTACGAAAAGGTTTGTTGATTTTTGTGCTTTAATAAAATCATTCAGTTGATTTTGAACATCAGGTTTGTCATCGGTGTTTGCTTGTTTGTAAGGTTCTCGATTATATTCGTTCTTCGCACTAGGTCTCCATCGTTCTCGTTCTCGATCTCGATCACGATAGTTCTCATAGAAACGGGTGCGTCAAAAAGTGTTCATAAATTTAGCTTCTTCTTCACGTGACATAGGTGTGTCATCATCACTGCAATTTGCGGTAGCATGGTTTCCGCCACAATGATTACAACTTTCACGTTGTTCTTTCATTTCTTTGTATTGAGATCCATTTAAATTGCCATTGCATCCATTCTTGCCATAATTTTATTAGTATCAGAATTGCTACTGCCTTCATCAGCGAAAGCAACAGTTTTACGAAGAGAAGTTTTTGTTTTTTGTTCTTTTGCCTAATCTAGCTTAAGTAAGACTTTGTCTTCAAGGAGTTGATACGCTTGATTTGGTGTTTTATAGAGTAATATACCACTGGCCGCAACATTTAAAGCTTCTTGAGTTATTTCATCAAGACCGTGGTAAAAGATTTTGATTATATAGCCTTTTGTCAGACCATGTCCATGACAGTTTCTTAGCAATTCTTTCATTCGAAGCCAGGCTTCGGTTAGATTTTCATTTTCGCGTTGTGAGAATCCTCGGATTTCTCCGAGAAGTTTATCAAATAGAGCTGGAGGAAAATATCTACTAACGAAAGTAGTACGAAGTTCGTCCCATGATTCTATGGTTCCTTCATCGAGTTCATCAAGCCAAGTTTTAGCTTCTCTTGTTAGAGATAGAGGAAACATCATGAGTCTTACTGTTTCAGTTTCGGTAGCTCCGTATTTGAACGTATCGCATACGCTTTGGAATTCATGAATGTGTTTGTGAGGATCAGTTTTAATTCGACCATCAAATTGGTTTCCCTTGACAAGAGTCAGGTGATTCCCTTTGATTGCAAATTCGTTTGCGGTTTCAGGAATGGTAATAGCTGGTCCAGGTTTGGTTCATTATCAGCGTCATCCATTGGATCGTAAATTTGGATTAATTTGACGTAAAATCTGAAGTTTGAGATATCGTCAACAGGTGTGTAGTGAACACGAGGTTGTTCGGGTCTTTCGTCTTTTTTAGAAATAGGAACTCTTTTGTTATTACGTTTATTTTTGTTTAAAGTTCTTTCAGGTTCTGATAGAGGTGAAATGGGTTCAGTTTCAGCTGAGCGAGTGTGCATTCAAGGATAGAGAGCGAAATTTAAATCAATTTGATAAATTTCGTTTTCTGAGTAAGTGAGTGCGGCGTACACTCTATAGTGTGCGACGTACTTGTGTGTAATGGCAATGTGCGGCGTACTTAAGTGTAAGTACGGCGGTGTTGTTTTTACCGAGAGGATTAATCTCAAAAGATGGCGAAAAAGATGATTCTTTTTGGTTTTTTCTAAAAGGATTTGTGATGTTTACGAAAAACGTTATGGATTGAAGTAAGTGCGTCGTACTTGGTGACAAGTACGGAGGTCTGTGTGTGCTCTGTGTAAAAGTGCGGCGTACAAGTGTGTAAGTGCGACGTGCTTTCTGCAACAGAAGAAACAGAGTGATCTGGTTTTGGAGAGATTTTTGGTATTGTTTACTAATTTTACTTCGAAAATACTTAAGGAACAGATTTAAGTCCCCGGCAGCGGCGCCAAAAACTTTGATGTGTAAGGAAAGTTTTAAATTTATAATACTAGTTTCACCGATTTTAATAAACCAAACACACGGGTAAAGTATAACCCTCGTTGGTAGTATTAGATTAAGGTAAGACCAGGTCGTATTCACAGGGACTTAGTTCATTCAGTTTAAGTATAACAATTAGTAAAAGAAGACAAGTAACGACTATAGGAATAAAAGAAATTCTAATATTAAGACAAATGATTGCTTGGATAGCTTAGATAATCTAGTGACAATGTTTATGTTTGATCTCAGTTTGATAAAGGAGCACAACTTATAAGAGAGCTATTTTCGTCAAAAGAGCAATTTCATAACTCGTAGGTTCAATTCAAGATTCATATCTACCCATTAAGTGATTTCTCTCGAAATAGTATTTCATATCAAGTCTAGATTATTACTGATTCTTCTAAGTGGATTTCTCCTTTCAAAGACTAGTAACGCAGACAAGTTCCTAGAATTGCGTTTAACACGTTGCTTCTTTCGACCTATCCCAACATATTATATTCAACCAGTTTCAATAAATAAACGTGATAAGACTAGAAATGAAATAGTTCGCAATATAAACTTGAAATTGGTAGAGATCAAAACATAATCATAAGTCGCTTTATTATATTCACATTTCCAAGCAATCACAAGAGGTTTAGCCTCTCATGGCTAATGAGTTCATAATAACAGAAGTGCGTAAATAATAAATAAGAGACATACAGATTGGATTGATCAAATGATTACACAAGTGTCACAAGTAACCAAGAATTCGACACCAACAAGTATTTAACACCCCTTATTCTGATTCGTTCACCCCTGTAACTTGGCTCTGGATCACGTGTTACTTCGGACTTAGCTTTGTGGAAATTGATTATATAGTGGAGAGTTCAAATGCTTGCAAATGATCTCTATTTATAGGCAATCTGATATGCAAAGTACGGCGCACTTGCTTTCTGAGTGCGGCACACTTTCTTATTTTCTTGGCGCCAAAGCTTCATAAATGCAGGGGAAGTACGGCGCACTTAGTTTGCAAGACCGGCACACTTTTATTTAATATTATATATTTGACTTCCTTTGACCGAGAGGTAAGTGCGGCGCACTTTCTTGTAAAACCCGCGCACTTGGCATACATGAAAAGCTAATCATGGAAGACTTCATTATTTATTCACTTCAAGTGGCGAAATAGTAGGTTTTTAGGTGTTTCATGCTCAGACCATCCAAGAGTGAACTTGCATTCATTTTATGCTATTAAGTACCAAAAGTTCACGTAAAATGATCATAAAACATATAGAATAATGCTCAAGAAATATGTATAATTAGAGCGTTATCATAAGGCAAACCAGCAAAAGATGGGGATGGGGAGTGTTGTAGAAGTGATTGACATATCATCCAATGATGAGGATGAAGAAATGGACATATCATCAAATGATGAGGATGAAGAAATGGACATATCACCAAAGGCTACCACTTCCAAGGCTTGCACTTCAAGGGGGAGGGGGAGGGAAAGGCTTCCACATCTAAGGCAAATGAGGGGGAAGGGAAAGCCTACTACTTCCAAGTCTTCCACTTCCAAGATTTGCTCTTCAAGAGGGAGAGAGAGGAAGGGAAAGGATTCCACATCTACGGCAAGGTGGGAGGGGGAATGGAAAGCCTACCAATTCCAAATCTTCCACTTCCAAAATTGTTGGCACCCTTGTTCTTAGAGATCTTGCAAGTGAGCTTAAAAGACCAAAAAGTTTGGAAATAATAACAAATGTTGTACTTGGTCTTGGAACAAGGGTGGGTTGCTCAAGCAAGAACAGGATGGAGTGGTATGTACCTGCCCCCAAGAAGCTCGAGTCTTAAGAAGCTCGATTCTTATTTAGGGTTAACTATTATGTGTCTTTTGGTTACCATTGAAACTTATTTTGGTGAGGTCTTTTGGGGTCTGTCCAAAGCCTCATTGTGTTATTGTATAGTTTTTTAGGACCTGGATTTCGATAACCATAATGGGTCTGTTCAATGTATTTCTTCTTACCCATGGAATGACAAACTAAAAGAAGTTCTAACCCATTTGTCCACTGCAATGTGTTTCCAAAATCTTACCCATTTGTTCAAACTTAAAAAGAAGTTCTAACTCATTTTTCCATTGCAATGTATTTCCAAATCTTACACATGTGTATCTAAAACTAACCATCTCATATCATTGATTGACTTTAGTAGTGAATCACTTGAGTTTCAACATAAACATAACCATTTGTGAACCTGCATACCATTCGTTGACTTAGTAGTCAACCAACAAGTAAAACACCAAATTAACATGTCAAATGTGACAACACATGAGTAACACCAAATACTGTGTGCCAAACACATGTGATGCATACATGAACCAACTTGTTCAAAAACATACAAATACTTCACAAACTACGACTAGACATAACACTAAAATATTATTTGACCTACATAAATTAACTTATTCCAAAACATGTCATCACAAGGCATAAAATAAACAAAATAAACCGAACAAGCTTCAGCATTGCCTTCTCATGACCTTGACCATTCCCTCCTTACTTGGAATCAACGTTGCAAATATCATGAATCGGAAGTCGGGCGGTCGACCCTTTTGTAGTTTGTAATCGGTATAGGCGGGATTAATCGATGATTAATCGAATTGGTATTTTTGGTAAGTTTTGGGTATTTCCGACGAGTTTTGGATATTCTTTACAAGATTATCCTTAAAAAAAATCTTGATATAGATATAAACATCAACTATAAGTGATTATATTAGTTCAAGGTTGCAAAAATCGCGAATCGGTGATTAATCGGATTGGCATTTCTGGCAAGTTTAGAGTATTTTCGAGTGAGTTTTTGGGTATTATTGGCACGATTTTCTCAACAAAAACATCTTGTAGTAGATATAAAAGCAACTATAAGTGATTAAAACTAGTTTAAGATGAGTTTTGGGTATTTCGGCAAGATTTGCATGTTTCTGACAAGTTTGACCATCTCTGACAGTCGTTGACCATGGTTGACCTATTTACACAAATCGGCAAGGTTGATGGCACAGTTGCGCCTAGGCGGTGATTAATCGGCCTTGTATGCCTTTTTTTGCAACACTGCTTGGAATCAACCTCCTCCTCTGCTTCCATTGTTTTCTCATCCTTGTCAACTGGATCCAACCTTCTTCTCTTTTTTTCTGTACCACAGCTCACACTGGCAGATGAAAAATCTATAGCTAGGGCTTCAATGTCTGCCCTTTCCAAACTTTCTTCAACATCTACTGTTGGAGCTTCATCAACAACTACTACAACTTCATCTCTGAGTTCATTGTGTAGAAAAGTCATATTCTGAATAACTACTTCTAAATCAGCATACAACATATCAATCTCTACCGGTTGATAAAGTCCATCGTATGCTTGATCATCCAGTTAATCAACTTCATTTTTTTTATGGAAGAAATCATCATCTTTCTTTGTCTCCAACTTACCTTCTAAACCCCGTTCAAGTTCAGGTTCACCCATACCCTTTCCAACATCCTCTTGACTAACTTTCTCTATAATGTTATCAACGGTTTGATTCATATCTGCCACAGCCTCTTCTTGATTGTCCTCAGTTTCTTTGCTTAGCTTCTCCTTCATTTGCTCATACCCATCGTTTATTAAGAATTCCATTTCAAACAAGATGTTTCTGAACTCGTAGTCACCACTCAACCTTTTTACCCTTATTTGGTTCTTCCCTTCATCAGACCATGGTGTTGGAATAAGAAGCTCATCATCATCAAGCAATTCTCATCATCCCTGCATCTAACCTTACTAGATGAAGCATGAGTTGAAGTATCACCCTGTTTTCCCCCCTTTCCCATTTCAGTAGCACCATGCCACTCTAGCAAACACAAATCACAACACCCTTACCACGACTATTTCCTATGTCCAACAAATGTTGCTCGACTGATGAAATATCTTCTTCAATATAAACCTTTATTCCTTAAACCAAGGCACGTATTTAAACATTGCACCACATCTTCCACACTCATCAATGGGACTAACCCATGATCCAAAGATTCCCCAAGGATCCTAAAATGTAAGAAGAGAGTACTATCATCCCCTAATCCTAGCTTGTCTAACATCCCAACAAACTGCTGAATGCAGAAATAGTTAACATCAATCAGGTCAACATAGGCTATATGTCCCAACCGATATCTTCGGTTTGGTGGACTTGTGAAGAGCCCGTTGTGGTGGATTTTCAAAGTGGGCAGTGTACCATTTGAATCTGGTTAGAAAAACAAATAACAACTTGAAGTATAAAAATCACATATCCTACAATGTACACATGCATTTTCAAATAAGAAAAACAAATGACAACTTAAAACATTTAAGCTTACCGTAAATAGAACCAAGCTCATGGGTCGGAAACCAGGAGTTCGAATCTGCCAAAGTGGGGAAACCACTACCACGATTTTCTTTTCTTTTTTTTTTTTGTTTTTTTTTAAATTTTTATTTGGATGGATGCAGAGATAAAGATGGAAGTAAAGAAGAGTTTAAACTTGCAAAAATGTTCTTAAAATTTGTTATTGTCTTCGCTTTGCGAAAATATCTTTATTTGTGTAAAAGAAGCAAAAGATTCACAGTTGTGTAACCAGCCTAGACCCTTTGGTATTTTTTTCATTGTTGCGAGGAATTGAAGCCTATCACGATTTTGCTTAAGCTCGTCTCTGAAATCGCCCGTTAGTTACTCCTCACGTGCAGTTCCACGTGGGTATTTTCGTCCACTTTCAGCAGTTCCCCCGCCTTAAACCCCATGCTACCACCCAAGGCACGAAATCCGATCCGAGGAACACAATTTTTCGCAAGTAACATGCTCGTATATAAACCGATCCAAGATCACACACCCACAAACAGCATTTCTATCCTTCTTCTCAACGCATCAACTACCACCACCCCACAAACACATACAA
>LBNU01039419.1:17749-29328 GCA_014162995.1 Artemisia annua
TACAATATTGGATGGGATGGGAGAGATAAAGATGAATAAAGAAGGAGTAAATTGCAAATAATGGTTCTTCAAATTTTGTTAATTTTTGCAGATAAAATATCTTTATTTTTAAAAATTGCAAGTTGGCTACCGTAACCTTTGGTATTTTTTGCCGAGAATCTGAATCCTATTCACGACTTTTGCTTAACGCTTCGTTACTAACATCCACAAATTTGGTAAGTTGATAGAGTTAAGTTACTCCTCAACGTTTTACATGTTCCACGGTGGGTAAAAAAAAAAAAAAAAAAAAAAAAAAAAAAATCGAATAAATGAAGTGTGAAAGTGACATGCCACGTCAGCGCACTGCAGTTATCCAATGCGAATGTAACTCTTTCTTTCTTTCTTAAACAAATTTAACTTTTTAGTAACGTGTCACCCTATATATCTGGACCTTCCCCGGACCTATCCATACACGTGGCATCATGGGACACTCCCCTACCACCTTCATTTTTCTAATGTAGTCCACATATTTTACTCTCTCCATTTCACACTCTTTATTGTTTGCATTGTAACTTTTTATTAGGAATGTGTAATTTTACAAGAGGTGGTAAAATTAAGGGTTAATGCATATTGAAAAATGATTGAGAGCGATAAAGATGTGTTTCATTTAGTGATTAAACTTGTTTGTCAATTTAGACATAATGATTTTATATTGTTTCTTTTATGAGAGAAAAGTCACTCAAGTCACGTTTTAAGTTGTGTCACATAAAACCATAGACTTTACAAAGCAATTGTAAGAGATGTTTGATGACTTGATTGATAAATTTTAGATTTTATAGATCACGCTGAAAAATTCTTGAGTTCTGATTAACTACTAATCTTCTCTAACCATGGATTCTTCGATCATATGCTTAGAGTGGAAATCTCAAGAAGTCGCAAATTACGATATTCAAACTTTAAAGAATCTAATAAGATTCAAAAGCCATAATTACTAAACTACCTTCCAATGTTAAGGTAAGTTTATTGCAAGCTAGTCGTTATTAGATCGAGTAACTTTTTGGTTTTTGTGTTTGATATACTGACTCGAATCACAGTAAATAAAGTGTTATCACCATACGTTATGAATTTGTTAGTGGTTTATTATACATTTGTGGTTAGTGTTACTTCCCTTCGACATGATATTAATAATTATATATTAATTGTTAGCACTTTTTTATAGTTATCACATAATAAGCAAGTCAAATCACTATCAAATCAGATTCTGTTTTCAATCTCTAATTTCTTTGTTTATCAGAAAATAACCTAATATTGCATGGGGTTAGTCTTTGGTGAAGGGTCAATCGACACCCATAGATGCATAGAGTTGTGGTTTCTCTGCGAATTTTAACCTTTTAGATAAATTAGTATATAATCAACAAATTTTTTGATTCAAAATATCTTTTTCTGATCTCATAAACGAAAAAATAAATATATTCACTAAAATAGCAAGGCATAACTTAAAGAGGGTATGATCAACCAAGCCCATTTTGTTAACATTACCTTATGTTAGACACGAAAGCGAATTATAATTAGCAAACTAGATAGAAAATCATATACAGTAGTTATTAGCAAGTAAATAAATTTGTTAAAAAAAAAAAAAAAAAAAAGTGAATAAATTAGATGACATGTATATTGCATACAGACATACGGTCATACTCAGCAACACATGGAAAGTGTTATGTTAACTTTAAACTTTAAAGTACAATAGACAATAGATTTATAACACCGAACAAGTACGTGGCTTTCGAGTTATTGGGTGGAGTTTATTGTTGATAGCATATGCGGCCGATCCTAATGGTAAGGTTGCCTCTCAATCAATCGAGTAGATGATCGCGTTCTTTCTATTAGCTTAATTAAAGGCAACCAATCACACATTCAATCCTTTCTTACAGTTGGCTACCCAACCGGATCTTGCAAAATTTTATTTATTTATTTATTTTTTTTTGTAGCCGCGGTCGACTTATTAGCAAATTGTGATCGAGTGTAGTCTTTGAGAGAGAAAGCTGATGTGGAAAAAGACTGACCACAATATTACGGTTACCATTAGGCATTGGCCTAAGGCCAATTGTAATGGTAACCATAATTTTTATGGTCATCTCTTATCACATCAACGTCATTTCAGCTTTCTCTCTCTAATATTACACCCCAACCACAATTTGCTAATAAGGCGACCGCAACCACAACTAAAAACATGCCCCGCATAAACAAATAAAAAAAATACCTACACACACACAAACAAATTGAAACTTTCGATTGGCAGGCTAACAATAACTTTAAAAAGGTTGGGCGTCGGTTGGGCTAATGGAGGAAACGCGGTTGCCTATTAGAAAAGGTTGAAGGACAACCGGCCAGGCCTAAGACTAGTTTTTCGGGGAGATCCATCACATCTACCTATTTTTCACGCGCCGTTCACCATAAAGTCACCTTCCATCACGCATATTGGTGGGTTTATGGCTGTATAATGGTGGTGAACACCACCTCTCACGAACCAAAAAAAGAAAGATGATGGTTATTTTTTTAGAGCCTAGCTCCAAATGGTCACTTTATATATAGAAAAATACTTTAACTTTACAATTTAATTTACATATAACTATTATCATACTTTGGCATTTTTATGCCTAATTTCATTTTATCTCCATATTATTTCTCATTTTATATTCACTCTCATTATCATCTTCTACAAAATGTCTCAAACACTTCAAAAACTAAAACCTCAAAACAACGTCGACAACCAAACGTTCAAACACCCAGTTCAAATTTCCGTCTCGGACCGTTATCTCCAGTAAACTTTCGAGCCTCATCGTTTGTTTATGGAACACAATACCAAAACCTACCATTCATACCTCCACAACAAAATATGTATCAACCACAAATATACCAATCGCAAATGTATAAAGAAAAATGTACCCCGATCCGTCGAATATTGTCGATTCTTCACAACAAACTATTGGTGTTTCTTCATCACCACCTCCACATGTGTCTCTCATTCATCCATTTGTTGATGATATTCCAATGTACGAACCTCAATATTCTCCGTCTATGCCTAACACCGTTGGTGAGGACTCTCCCTTCAAAGAAGTCCCGCCCCAAAGAAGAAGACGTCAAAAGTGGACGTCTAAAATGACGATGAAGGTACCCGTAACATTTCATGGACCACTGAAGAAAAAATTGCATTGTGCAAAATTTAGGTTCGTATATCCGAAGATCGCGTCCAAGGTAATACGAGGAAGGAAAAAGGGTTTTGGTCGGAGATTTTAGGTTACGTTGAGCAAGCAATGAAGGTATCCGGTGTTCGAACCTACTATTTGTAAAACAAGAAATGAAAGGGTTTGCGTCCTAAAGTGCCTCAATTTTGTAGAGTGTACGATAATGTCATTTGAAGGGCGCATATTGGAGCCAGAGTCGGGGTTTACAACCAAAAGGCACTTGACGAATATCATGTTGAATATACAGTACCTTTTACACTTCTTCATGCATAAAGAATTTTAAAAGATTCTCCAAAATGAAAGGATGCAGAAATTCCAAAAATTTGAAGAAGCGAAACAGGAAAAGCTAAAGAGATATAAGTTATCGGGGTCTAGTTCGTTCAACATAACGCAATCAACAGAAGGTAGTTTTAATCTCAATCAAATGGCTATAGATGAGGAGGAGGAAGAGGAAGTGAGGGAAGTTCGACCAATAGGCATGGACAAAGCGAAGAAGAAAGGGCCAGCATTATCCATTCCATCGGCATCGTCAGCAGCTGGCAGTGACGAAGCGTTGGCTAGGTTGTTGGTCACCGAATATGCAAGTCAAACCGAGTCGTTTATGTCAATAAAGAAATCAGACCACACCACCTTTTTGGAGATCGAAAGGCAGGAGATGAAAATGCAACAAAAGAAGCTCGAAATATAGCAACAAATGTTGGGTCACCCAAAAACAAAAACAACGACAAAAAGACAAACTCTTCTATTTGGGCCCTACTGATCACTTGAATGGATTCCACCTCAAAAGGGTGTTGTAGATGAATCAGATGATTAAGGAGAAGTGGAATTTAAAATATTAGTTTACGTTTTTAATTTCATACGTTTATATTTTTAATTATTAATGTAATGTTTTTAAATTATAAATAAAAGTTTAATTTAGTTTTTAATTAAACTTGTTAAAAAAAATAGAGTAAATTGCAAAAATCGTCCCTAAAGTTTGGCCAAATTGCAAGTTTCATCCCAGATGTTTGGAAAGTGCAAGGATCGTCCCTGTAGGAAACTTTTGGGGCCAAAATCGTCCCTAGCCAACATCAAATGACTAAAATACCCTTATCTTCTATTTTTTCTATATTACTTTTCAGTTTCTTACAGAAATGGTCCCTGAGTTTCGCCAGCTTCTACAAATTTAGTCCTCATTTTTTTTTAAATTATTTATTTAACTATTATTGTTAGTATTATTTTTTTATACGTTTTCGTCCATTTTTTTCACGTTTTTGTCCGTCTTTCGCACATTTTTTTTCTGTTTTCATACGTTTTTGTCCAATTTTTTTTACGCTTTTGTCTGTTTTTCTTATGTTTTTCAGTTTTCATACGTTTTTGTCTGTTTTTATACATATTCGTCCATTTTTATACGTTTTTGCCCGTTTTCTTACGTTTTCATCCGTTTTGTATGTTTCCTTCCATTTTTCTTATGTTTTTTTTCGTTTTCATCCGTTTTTATACGTTTTCGCTCGTTTTCATATGTTTTCATCCGTTTTTATACGTTTTCATCCGTTTTTCTTCGGTTTTTGTCCGTTTGTATCTGTTTTTCTTACGTTTTGGTCCGTTTTTATATGTTTTCATATGTTTTATATGTTTTCGCCCATTTTCTTACACTTTCATCCGTTTTTATATGTTTTCGCCCATTTTCTTACGCTTTCATCCGTTTTATACGTATGAAAATATATAAAATGGATAAAAACATAAGAAAATAGATTAAAACGGACAAAAACGTAAGAAAAACGGACGAAAACATATAAAAGTAAGAAAAATGGATAAAAATGTAAGAAAAGCAGACAAAACATAAAAAAACCAAGTGAAAACGTATAAAAATGGAGGAAAGCGTAAGAAAACAGGCGAAAGCGTATAAAACGTATGAAAACAAATAAAAACGAACCAAAATGTAAGAAAAACGGATACAAACGGACAAAAACTGAAGAAAAATGGACGAAAACGTATAAAAACGTAAGAAAACAGGCGTAAACGTGTAAAAAGGGATGAAAACGAAAAAAAACGTAAGAAAAATGAATGAAAACGTATATAAACTGATGAAAATATAGGAAAACGGGCGAAAACGTATAAAAAATGAACGAACGTATAAAAACGGACAAAAACGTATGAAAACGGGCAAAAACGTAAGATAAAGGACAAAAACGTAAGAAAAACGGAAAAAACGTAAAAAAATGGACAAAATGAAAAAAAAACGAAAAAAACGTAAGAAAAACGAAAAAAACGTAAGAAAAACGGATAAAAACGGTCGAAAACGTATAAAAAATAATACTAATATTAGTAGTTAAATAAATAACTTTTTTTAAATGAGGACTAAATCTGTAAAAGCTGGCGAAACTCAGGGACCATTTGTATAAGAAACTGAAAAGTAATATAGAAAAAAAAGGCAGGGGTATTTTAGTCATTTGATGTGGGTCAGGGACGATTTTTGTCCCAAAAGTTTCCCACACAGACGATCCTTGCACTTTCGAAACATCTGGGACGAAAGTTGCAATTTGGCCAAACTTTAAGGACGATTTTTGCAATTTACTCAAAAAAAAAAAATAGGTAAAATGTTATGAGTTAGGTGATAATCATACAAGGTAAAATGTGATGGATTTGACGGTGTGATGTATGATGGTGTGATGCTGATGTGGAGGTGATGATAGCGGTGACCATATAAACTAATCTAATGTTCGTAAATAGACACGATGACTTTTTTTCTTATCAATGTAAGTTTAATAGTTTATGGCTCACGTAGTTTTGTTGAACTCATCATCCACAAATCACAATCCACTTGCAACATACTTTAGTAGTTTTATTGATAGGTGAGAATGTTATTGAGTTGAGTTTGAAGTCTTTACAACACGAATCCTTCCACTAGGGTCTCACTTTTTAATTACAACTTGTCTCTTCAATACCTTTACGCATGTTTTGATATATTATTTACTTTGCATCTAAACTAAACCAATCTTTTAAACGCATTCATAACACTTGAGTTTTTGTTTCATGTAACGAGTAAACAAATAATGTTTTCCTTATTCAGATTATCCGGGAGGATTTTGACATAGATGAACGCGGCTTAATAGGGATATACTTCTGACCATTTTTGACCATTTCCTTTCGTCACATCATAAACATGCATGTAGTGAAATTTAAACTTGATACATCTTGTGAGGACGTCGATCCGAGTGTTTTAACCACTTGACCAACTTAGTGGTGAATTGGTGATTAGTTATTATTTCTTTTACACGTATCGGTATATATTATACTTCATAACCCGGTTCATAAAGTCTATAATAATGTATGTATAGTTGAATTTAGGTTCCTTAGTAAAAAAAGACACACAGTAATATATATAAAGGTTAGTTGGTATTTTATTTTGGTGTGAATTGGACCAGCCAACAAAATGGGAATTACTTTGTAGGGCTTAATCGTAACATTTGAGGTGGAAACCAACACATCTTTCGTTCAAACACGATAGTAAGGGTCCCATGCCACGACTTGTCAATAAAGTTATTTTTCTTCACTAGCACTTTGGTTTTTAAAATTGAATGCACGCAATAGCAATTTTATCTTTGTCTTTTTGTAATATGTAGAATTTACTTTTACGTAAGATTATAATATGTATCACTTTATTTCAGGTGAGCTACTTTCGTCATTTTAGGTTAAACTGTAGTATTTTTTTATTTTTATTTTTGTCGATTTGTAAATGCATCATGTATACTTATTGTCTATCTGTGTTAAAGTTTGATGATCCTACCAGCCGTAGCAACTATGTAGTACCGAGTATATAAATTAGATGTTTAATGTTCTTGATGTAATATCGGATGACTTGGATTCTCATCAAATTGTGTCGAGATCGAACAACTTCAAACCGTGTTTACACCGAGTGATGTTTGATTTTGTGATATTTCACATTTTAATGATAATAATCACAAGTATTTTTTATCCAACTCGGCCACCTTGTTCGTTACTAAGGCATAATAAGTCTATAAGATTATTGTACGAACAAGAATTATTCCTTGAAAAGTCTTGATCTGTGTTATTTAATTAGGAAATAAGAAGATGAAAACACTTGTTATATGTTACACCGTATGTTTATAAAAATACTGGCATTAGTAAAAGACTAAAGATAGTGCCTATCGCGTCACTTCTATGCCATGTGATGTGCAAGAAGAAACTTCACGTGTGCGGGTATGACATTGGTCGATTTTTGTTATTAAAATAAACACATAAGAATTTCGTTAATACCCCACTATAGGCTCTCTTTTTCCAAAATGGGAATATGTGAGTGTAACTTTTATTTTGTTTGCATTTTTTGGATTAATTAATGTAAACATGAGAAAAGATTCGACTTGTAATGTAAACACGTACAAAAGAGAAGTTGTGTTTTTTCGATTTTAATGTTGTTGCCAAAGAAGCTTATGTTGACTACTTTTGCTTTATTCGTACTAAACACTTGGCTCTAATTTACATAATAAGTCTAATGTTTGTACTCGATGGATGACCACTTGAAGACACTAAAGTGTGGGAGTGGTTTGGATACAAAGTATATGCCGATGATTGAACATAAGGTTCTCGTTACGTAGAGAGCATGCATTGTCTTCTTCACAATTTCATGCATCGTGATCTTCTTTCAATACCTTGAACAAAATACGCTATAGCTAGCATAAATTCGACCCATTTCTAACATAATGACCCAACGTATGCGTAAAGGAGGTTGATATTACAATTGTAAGATTATCCACATACAAAGTTTGTAGTATCAAATAATACAACAATTAAAGAATTAAATCAGAAGGAGTACTAATAACACAACCCATTATATATTCATGAGTCATCCATGATCCATTTTACAAGGTAAAAAGAATGAAATCAATCGCTTGTAAAATATTCTAAATAATAGATTTTTCGAAAGAACTTCTTTTGATACCCATAGTCCATCCAGATGTAATGCACTTGATTATTAGTTTATCACATAGAAATTGACCATTGTGTCCTATTTAAAAATACTTGATCCATAGAAACTAAATTTTGACATATGAGTAGCTAATATTTAAATACTTGATAGAAAACATAAGCATATTTTAAATCTCATTTTATTGGGAACACAAGCTTCCAAAGTCACAAACACCTAAACATATTTGTAAAATATATGCCTAGTTGTAATTAATTAACATGAAAACCCATTTGTCAAAAGTTAGTTCATAATCCTATAGTCCTTATTCAACAAAACACGCATTTTCTTTTATAATATACCATCGTCTTTTTCTTTTTGATATCTATATATGAGTTTTCTCCGGCTTCTGGCATAATAACAACTATAATAAAAAAGATAACTAGTTTTATATAATTTTTAAAAGATAAAAACTGCTCCGATAAACATGCCTACAACCCTTCTCTTGCGGAGCCCTGATAAAGTAACCGACGGCAGGTTAGTATTTACACATACATGTGCCAAATGAGTTATACTAATAAAGTTGTAGTTAAATTTTTCTTTCTTCGTCTCATTATATATAATTAAGTGACACATGTGTCCTGGATTTATTTATTTTTTTCGAAAACTATGTGAGTGTAACATTACGCATAAAAAGTTATTAAATAAACATAGTTAGCTTTGACATGAATCGGGTTTTAATTAATTCTATGCAGCTTTGGTAATAAAAAGTAATTAAAAAAATAATTAATATCAAGAAACATTCTATTAATGCAATAACCACATAAAAAAAATTATTTCTAGTTAACGATTTTTATACTTTTTGTTAATAACAAATATAAAAGCGCATTATGTAAAAATTTACGTAAACATGGTTTAGACATAATTATCCTTTGCTGCAAACCACTTAAAGTATGAATATGAATTTCTAAAACTATTTTAATAATCAAAGTTGTTTTTATAATCCATAATGCATTAGAAAACTTGCATCATTTAATAATCTCTTGCATCATTTTATAAACATTTATATCAATTTTATTTAACTTTATTCTAAACAAAATATTTTATAAAATACATTGTACAACTGGTTAGAATCTATCATTTTGATAAGTTAATCAAACCTCATCCTTCATTTAAAATATGGATTTACCACTCTTGTAAAAATCTAAAACAAATGAGTAAAGCATAAAAACACTCATTAACCATTTTTAGCATTTGAGTGTTTAACAATTTAGGAAAATATCAAACATGCTTTGCTACAACTCGTCCTTTTAGAATGGAAACAATGCAAACAAAAATTGAAAGACATTTTAAAACGGATTCATTTTTGAAACCTACAGACCTATGCATCCTATAAGGACTCGTGGATCCGTGTAGGTCTTTGAAGGATTCATCTTTGCCTATTTAAACAAGCTATTTTGCTACCATTTGACAAGCTGTTTTGCTACCATTTAACTCACCTCTTGCAAGCACATCCCAAGAAACTTTCATTGATAATAATTTGATCATTACCTTGTTTTAATTCATTTTAAGTGATCCACTTTTTCACACTATTAGTTTGAGTCTTGTGTTGTTGTAGTTTGTATTTGCAATCTTGTTGTTTTATCGTATTCTATAATTATACCCTAAAGTCATATTCATCATTATACACCAAACTAGAGTGGGTTAGGTTAGTATTTTAAGCCTTAAAACAACTTAAGAGAAAGATTGGTCCTACCTAGTTAGGACTCGATCTAGCTTAATATATGTAAAATTGCAAGCAGCCTAGACGGTTTTCTCCGCCAAAAAAGGAGCTTGTTCAATTAGTTAAGTAACTCTCGAGTAGGAAACTCAGAGAGTAGAGTAGGACGAAGAAAAGTTTCATGACCGAACCGTTGTAAATCCTCGTGTTTGGTTTGAACTTTTACTGATTGTCTTGCATTTATTCATATCTTTGTTCAAAATTAGTTTCAAAACTAAGTTTTAAATAGAAAAAGTATTCGACCCTTTCTAGTTGTACACATTTACACACATTCAAATTTGATAAATTTAGTTCAGTAATTTTCGTTTGCAAATAACAACACGATACAAGTTAAAAGAAAATATTTTAAATATCGACAATAATTTTTTGACACAATATCAATTAAAATTCACATTTGATATTTATATCTCCAAAGTATTTAACACACCATGCATCATGGGAATATGGTTCTATGATTTTAATTGGTTTTATATTTGTCATTCAGAATTTTGAGCTTCATGACTTGTGATGTCATGTCTTACATTGGTTGTTGATGTTGGGAGTTCTTTTCTAAACATTTGATATTAAACTACCAATATCATTTTGTCATAGTTTCAGATTTTTTTTTTTTTTTTTTGAACGACGGGTTAGTTGTTAGATGTTAGATGTTAGTTGTTAGTTGTTGGCTCGAGTTAGTGTCACATCCTCGGGCAGAGATACCAACCGCGAGCCTCTCCTTAGGGGATAACCCCACTCCTATTCCTGATTCGCCTGATATCATTAGAGCTTGTGGTTCTCAAGTGAGGACTTCCCGGTCGGTCACCCAAACCGGTACTACTCTCACTTGGGCTCGCTTAACTACTTAAGCCTTTACCACTAGACCACAAGCCCCATGATTTGTCATAGTTTCAGTTGATCCGCATGGTGTATGATAACATAATGATATGACATATATGCTATTCTTGCAAAAAGTTTGAAATTTGGAATTATAAAACTTTGGTTATACTTACCGTCATCTAAATTAAATGTTATGCTTGTCACTGTTAGACGAACTATTCCTTTCATGTAAGTTGCGAATATAAATTACTAGGAAATAAAAGACCTTGAGTGTTAATAAACTTTATTTCTAGCTTACAAAAACCATATAGCACAAAGAATAATATAATAGTTACCTTTTGCTTACGATTATTCGCTTAAAGTACATTATTCGTTTAATTTTTTGTTAAAAAACATTATTCTCTTTTTATAATTCTTTCCCATAATTTATTTCACTATCATGTACTCCTTATTCAATTGATGATTTAGAAGGCTTTAGAACGATTGTCGAATTATGTCGTCTAAATTGGCCTCTTGTGTCTTGAGCATCTGATGATTGCCACATGGAGGTATTCGGTTGGGTGTCACTTATTTAATTCAACATTGAGTTTACTTCTTTGTCATTAAAAGAGTTAATTGCATTTTTGGTCCCTGTGGTATGGCCAAATTGCAGATTTGGTCTTTAAAAGTTTGAAAGTTCAGTGGTAGTTCTCATTTCGAAGGTTTCGTTGCATGTTTGGTCCCTGAAAAAAAAAGGACCTAGGGTATTTTAGTTATTTAATGTTGTCTTTTTCTTTTTCTATTTTATTTTCAGTTTTCTTACATAAATGGTCTCTGTGTTTGGCCGGGTTTTACATATTTAGTCCTTTTTTTT
>LBNU01039420.1:2789-23017 GCA_014162995.1 Artemisia annua
AAGTTACTATCCTCGTCTCCCTAAAGATCACATATGCATTATTTTAGCCGGGATCTCTTCTCTAATAGGAAATCACATATGAGAAAATAAATGATTATCATGGTCAGTCAATGGGTGCATTGCAAAAAAGGGTGGGGAGTTTTATGTAGCTTCAAAAATAAGCTCACTAATGTGACTTTGAGGGGAATTAATACTATTGGGTTTGCTATCTTTTAATTAGTAACATCTCATTTATATGGTAATAGGTCAATATCTTAATTAACCCTCTGGAGTCAATAATATACTGTATTTAAGACGAATCAAATAAGTTGAAAAGTTTCATAGAGTAAGTTTTTTTGTGTTATTCTTAAATTTTATCAAAATTCATTAATTAATAGAATTAGTTTTATTATTTCAGTTTTCACATATAATATATTTTTATATGTATCAGTGTTGCAAAAGTCGGCCAACTCGGCCGATTAATCGGTGATTACAAGCTACAAGGCCCTGGAACTTGGAGAGATTTACAAGGAAATTGGCCGATTAATCGGCGATTACAAGGTAATCGGCCGATTAATCGGTAAAAAAAACGCTATTCGGCCCCGGACCGCCTCACTACCGATTCACGATTTTTGCAACATTGATATATATATATATATATATATATATATATATATATATATATATATATATATATATATATATATATATATATATATATATATATATATAACTCATAACTTGAGGTTATGATATATTTTATTTTCAGTCATAACATGAGGTTATGATTTTTTTTTATTTTTTTTATTTTTTTCCATATTGATTCTTGAACGAACCATATTAGAACTTTGAGGTTCTATTTTCTTTTTTTCAACATAACAAGATGTTATGCTATTGATGGAACCAAATTAGAACTTGAGGTTCTAATTATTTTTTTTCTTAAACAACAACACGAGGTTGTGGTATATTGGTTCTCTCTTTTGCAGTCATAATAGAACATTAGTTATTCTTGTTAACGATTAAAAATTTTAAAATTAACAAGAAGTAAAGAAAAAAAATTTGTCTAGAATAAATCTGTAATAGGAATTATATTAACATCATAATGTTAACTAGTAGGAAAAATAAATCTGTAATACGAAATCACACATTAACTTGTACCGTGAAAAAATATAAATAAAATTATTGTAGCAGAAAAATTTGAATGTTGAATTTTATATTTGTAAACATATTTTACTACTCCCTCCGTCTCAAATTTATTGTCCTCTTTTGACTTTTTAAAGTCTTTCTTTGTCAACTCTAATCTTTAATATTTTTGTTTGTGTTATACAATACTTGATGAAAATTATATCAATGAAAAATACATTTTAAAATCAATCCATCAATATACTTTACAACAACTATTATATAACACAAACGAAAATATTTAAGATTAAAGTTGAAAATATAAGACTTTCAAAAATTCAAAAGAGGACAATTATTTTGGGACGGAGGGAGTATTATAATACGCCTTATGAATCATATGGCTATAAAATATTGTAGCAGAAAAAATTTAATGTTGAATTTTATAAGGCGGATTATAAACGATACAGTCAATGTTTAATATTTTACCTCTAGTTCAAAAAAAATGTTTAATATTTACCTCTTTTTGTTTAGAGCAAACTTCGTGCTGATAGCGTGTTACAAAATAATGAACAAGAACAAGAGAGGAAGAGAGAATTCTTATTTAGTCATCATCAAGATTACAAGTCAATTGTATATATAGGGTGGATGAATACATCTCAAACCCTAAAGCCCATTAGAGATAAAAGTGAATAGACATAAGTCCATTAATATTTACAACAAATTACAAAATTTGGTAAATAAGCGAATTAGTTTTAATATTGTTAGTTGTGACTTTCATCCATTAGAATATATATATATATATATATATTTTTTTTAATAAGGACGCATGTTATTCTATTTAAAAGTTTAATTTATGCGTACACGAGTTTGAATATTAAATACGGCTAAATTATTAGTAACGGGAATATAAATATCAAATGGTAAGCATGAGTTACTGTGATATGAAACTTAGCATGTGTTTGTTGTCATTAACAACACTATGGTTATCAATCAACGGTCTAAAATATGGGTGTCTTTTACATTGATGATCTAGGCCAATTGTAAAGAAAGTTGCACTAAAGTGAATGGTCGGTAAGGATTCAAACAATCCTAAAAGACTTGCGAATGTACTTTTTTGTCATTTTTTTCATGCATTTATAATTACTTATACAAGTAATTATAATTTCCTTATATAGTTCGATCTCAGAGAAAAATTATTTTTATACATTAGACATAAACGTAAGATTAAAATTGAGTTCTACCCAGCACATCTTTTTTTGTTTCTCTTTATGTAATAAAGAAGCTATAGTGTAAGCATCTATGTTAATTTGGTAATTTTATGATCAAACATGAGAAGTAAATAGCACAAATTTATGAAAATGGAATTTTTCAAACAAAAATGTACATTAGTAAACATGATATGATGGTTTATTCATAATCAAGGACATGAATCAATTTTCAAAGCTATCTAAATATGCTATATATTTTAACGAAAATATAAGTAAAAGAAATACCACAATTTCAAAACACATCGTAAATTGATAGCATGGTTAAAACTAAAAGCATATATCACTAATATATCATGCAAGTCAAGTATCATCATGTGATTTTGCTTGAATAATAAAATATAATTTTTAATACAAAAGCATTCTCTTAAAATGATAGGTAGATTATAACATATATATACATATGATTTTTTATTTTTAATCCACCAAGTAAAACCAATTGAAACATGTTAAGTGATTCATTTCTTAATCGATAATAATACATAATCAAAATAAAATTTTAAAAACCCTGTGCGTGCACAGGTACTATAACTAGTTAATATAATTATTTAACTGCAAACTTAGACAAAAATGTAAACTATTTAATTAAGATTAAAAGTTTAGCAAGGATATAGATAAAATTCTCTGGGATTATAGATAATAGTTGTTTTAGTTATAGATAAAATTCTCTTGGATTATAGATAATAGTTGTTTAGTTAATGTTTATATAAATATTAAAGCAAAATACTTGATATTCATACCAGCACAAACTACTCTAAAAACTAATCCAAGCAAGTCTGGGGTAAAAACATTATTTTAAGAAAAATTGTTCAGTAGGAAGATAACACTTCCATAGATGTCATAAGATTGATTCTCTTAACATCGCTATTGAAATCAACAATTTTAAAGTTTTAATGTTACTATAGAAATTAAAGCATACGCAGTATTTAAGAAAAATCATAAGGACTTCTAAGACTTCTAAGCTTTGATAAGAGGTTACATATTGTTTATTTAATATGATCATACACTAAAAGTAGCAAACCTTCCAAACAAACCAACTCTACCACTAAATGCAACATTGCAATTCTACGCAGATGCAGCAATCCAACTAATTAATCAAAGAAACAAAACGATATGGAATTCAAGGCAAACTTATACTTATATACATAAAACCGAACGTCTGGTGTACCTTACAAGAAAGGTAAAAAATAAGGACGGAAAATGTTAACTAGTCACAACTACTTCCTATCTCTAATTGTAGGATAGATACAGGCAACTAAACGAGTTATTATACCCCGTCTGAAACCTAAAACAAGCAGAGCAACACATACCCATGACCCCAAAACAATAACAATACGACTTATCAGAAATTAAATCAAGCACATGTAAGCAGGCCCAGTCGTAGCAAGCAGACTTTGAGCTACCTGTCAGTCCCAAAAAAGATGTTTTTTTGCTCGTCCAAAATAGAAACAACTCAGGTTACCTTATATTAATCATCAACCTGATCCCTAATTCCCTTCATTTGATGATGACTGCTCTTCAGTGCTAAGATGAGCATTAAAAACCGGCATCCCTTGGATTATTTCATCATTCTCTGGAAGTTTTATCTTTGGGGAAAGCCTCTTGGCTTCTTCAGTAGTGTATATGAAGATCTTTCGCACCATGCTGCAAAACTCACTGCGCATACAACAAAAAACATATAGCTTACATACCAGAAAGTAGATTGGCAAAATGGGTAAATCAGGCGTAGTGATAATTTACCAAAATGGGTATGGCTTTAACCGGACTATTAACTGGTATTGGTCAAGTGGGATCGGGTTGAGTTGTTGGGATGACCCGGGAACACTTTTCAATTCTCCGTTAAAACTAATAAAAATAATTAATTTGATACATAACATTACTATAGTGATCTAACTGTTTACAGAGGCGATCTACAAGGTTCTAGAAATTTTAGTTTTAGATGAGAATCACTCTATTAGACTTGGCTCGACCCATTTGAACCTGCTTTTTTAGTTAAATCTTTTAGTTTAATCACTTTACAACATTAGACATAACACATACCCCAAATTAACCCACTTTTATATAATGGGTCAAATTGCCACGATAGGGTCCACTTAAAGTTCTCTGTTTTAGCAAAAACAAGGTTACATAAGCAAATCTCTTATAGCACATTAATTTACTTCTCTTTTATTGAATTAGTTTGTCCTCATTTTTTTTGGGGGGAAGCGGGTAAATTAAACGTGATGACATGCACTTACTGCCATGGATCATCCCCGACCATCATAATGTCATCCTCAGCATCAGTGTATACAACCTGCCATTTCTTTGGGACCACACGAAGTTCGCCTTCAATTTCAAACATATTTTCCAACTTCTCCAGTAAATCCTCATAACAATTGAACTGTGTCAAATCGACAGCCCTCCCAACAGCCATACCTTGCATATGCACCTGCAGGAGTTGAAAGATACTGCCTTAAAACAGAGGAAAAACAATATGACACGATCACGATTGGGACCCCCAGTAGCTAGCAGAAAAAATATACAAAATCAAATAAAAAATGATAGAAACACATTAACGAGCATAATAACAACTCCTATTCACAACAACAATACCCAACCCCGCCGGATCGCGGTATGGGGGAGGTAGGATGCAGACAATGATGCCCCTATTCGAGGGTAGGGAGACGCCTCCTATTCTAAAGATACATAAACTTTACGTATTAGTTATTACGGTATACTTACGAGGAGTAGCCCAACTCTTCCCGATGATACTCAATTAACTGCTGAATTAATATATCAAATCAAGCATGTTAGCTCACCTAATCCGTATTTATACAAGTCCACAACTAAGGATTCTAACTTGATAAAAGATACAAAATACTGATATAATAATAATTATACTAAAATTTATCAGGTATAGCAATTTGTTTATCCAGAATTAAATACTGAAATTTATCAGCCCTAAGAAATCATTATTATTACAAACAATGCAGCTCCTGGCAATAACTTATTACTGTAGGATTTTTTTCAGGCTGATTATCTAATAATATTAAACATTCAATCGTTTTTGCAAAATATTAAGTAACTCCATTTTTCAAATCTCAGCAAAATCAAGATATTAACAACTAAAAACATACTTTAGTGCAGCTACGGATTTGTCTGGCATGCAATTCTGGAGATCTAATGCTGGACTTTTCAGGGTCACAACTTGCTGAAGGTATATCAGAACGGTACACATTTGATGGCTCAGAACGCCATTCAGATTCTGTATCAAGAGGGCAGATTGGTCTTTCGTCAGCCACTGCTCTAGACAAAATCATTGGTGAAGTTTCCTCCACAGTTGAGGGATCAAGTAACTCGATTCCAAATAGCCTGTAGCCATTAGTCTGTCGTTTTCCACCACCTTCTTTATCAATAAGGGGTTCAAATGATTCTGTAACTGCTTCTCTCAAATTAGACCAATGAATAGAAGTTGTGGAAGCTGGAGGCAAAGAGCCGTTCTCACTGTAGCCGTGAGAGACACCGTTGATAGCAGAGCCATTATTTGATGGATAGCTATCACGTGCACGTTGAGGATCACCATACTGGAATGCTGCGGGACGGTCAACAGGTGATTTCCACATACCTATGAACAAAGGGATTGACAGAAAATAATTAAGATTCAAATGGTCTTACAAAGAATCAAAAGATATTATTCACTATTAAGGACTAAGCTACCATACCAAGTGCAGAAAGATCTGGTACAGAAGAAGGTAAAACATGAGGCCTGGCCCGCTTACTCCTCTGTGGAGGTTGTGGGTTTGGTGGGTTGGATGCCACAAGTGGTTCTAGGTCCCAAGGTGAAACTTTATCCGGGCGTAATATTGATGATGGTTCATCCCATTGAACCTGCAGTAGATGGCAACATTGTTAGCTTATAAATATGCTTAATTAATATGAAATTTGTGCATAGTAAGAACTGCTTATGAACCTTCAGGGATCTCCATTCAGAATCGATCCACTTAGATGATGCAGAATCTCCGACGCCAACTATGGTCCCACTAAACCTGCAGCAGGACAGTCAACCAATTGAGTTACGGAATCAAGCAATCAGCTGTGTTAATCATGAGCCATCTGCAGTAGGTACCTTCTTTCAGGAACCTCTTCACCCTCAAATCTCATTTTGAACCTCATACCAACAGAAAGCTTATGATTTTTAGCTTCAAGGTACTTGTTAAGGCTGACAATAAACTCTGATCGACTGGTTCTGTTCACAAATGATGCCAAATTCAGCAAACATGTTTTCGGTTCACACAAATTGAAAAGGTAAATAACCAAAATCAAGAGTTTGTGTGGACATATAATTAAGTTTCTGCAAAAATCATATTATTAAATATAAGTAGAATACATCTGTTTTGATTTTTTTATATCATTATATAGCCACACGTAGATTTATCAGCCACATGGTCTTCTAATGGGCTGTTCCTTGCCCAAAGGGACTGCAAACTATGGCAAACTACTTCAGTTTTTTCCTTAAAACGAACTCATAACACATTAAGCTCATGCAAAATGCGATAAGCATCTTTATGATACGGAAAGGAAAGATTGCACACTTCCCTCCCTGAGTTAGACGCTCAGACTAATTAAACTTTAAATACAATTAACAACCTATAATGTTGAGCGTAATTATATCTGGTTGGCTCATTTGCGAGCAACATAACTAAAGTTCAGTTTGCACTCGATGATAAAAAAGCGAACACAAACTAGAGGGACACCACTCAAAGTAAAGTAAGGATAGCGAATAGTTAAATACCTTGGTTTATAAAAGACTGAAAATAGGGTTCCAGTATTAATTGCATGGGAGGCAGTAGCAAGCACACCAAGATGCATACTATGACTTGATATCACAGATGATGGCATATTGTTTAGAAGTCTCATAAGCCTCCTTACTCCAACACGAAGCTCTCCATTTTCCCCCCTAGGAAAAGATAAACAAGGATCGCCATTCTATTAAACTCCAGACCTTACATATTAGTACTTTTATCATCAGGTTCGGTAGTTCTTTATACCACTTACCTTAAAAATATAAAAGCATCACCAGCAACCAACTTTTTTGCACTAACAAAGACACTCCAACCAGTCGTAAGCAAGTGACGTCGAGGTTGTCCTGGAATATATCCAAACCAGTTAGAGTACAACTCAATAGGCAGGAAACTGCTTGTGACTTTCAACATCAAGCACAACTAGACTAAAAATAATGGTTGTTTTTCAAAAACCCTACCTACTAGAACCATTGACCAATCACAAAACACTATTTGCTAACCACTGCAACTATGTTAACCAATTTGAGTTTCAAAAAGACATGTAATAGGCCATGCAAAAAGGCATATGGTAACGGTGAGTCGAGTACAGGAGATGCAGGGTATATTTGCTATTGATGCAGGTTTGATGACATAACGACCATTAGGGCATCTGATCTGTGGTTTTAACTGTAAAATGAAACTTGCGCGCCTCACATACAGCGGGCATATATTTTCAAGCCAATGCATATATAGAATGTATTAATCAGATCAAGTCAGAAAAAGTATAACCTCGAAATATATGACGAAAATGCCATTCGTTGCTATGAAGATCACTAGCAATCAGTTCTTGCCAGGGAGGCTGCTGGGACATATCCTGGCCACGAAAGTCATAGTTAGTAGCATTCTGCAAAGAAAGACCAAAGGACAAAGAAGCCTATGAACAACATAAAAACAAAGGGCAGAGAGATAGCTAAAACTTACCAGTGGAGGTAAACAGTCATCTGCGTGCCTACGAAGCACAGAAAATCCACCATGAGTGCTTGTGTCAGATGCAGTAAGTGTCTTGCAGAATGAGTGGACAGTGCAACTAGGAGGTTCAGGGAGTGGAGGATCTGGACTTGTTACCTCACTTTGCTGATTCATCAAAAAACATAAGCATAAGGGACCAAAATACGAGTGTGCACTCTAAACAAGAAAAATTATTGTTCACATGAGTAATCATATATGCTCACATCTCTGTCAGGCAACAAAGTTATTTGTGCATATACTTCATCGGATTCAGGTTCAGCCTGAAAATAAGTTCATAAATATTAGTCAATCTTACAGTTAGATGATGTGAAAATGCATTTTCATTTATGTACACTAAAGGGTTAAAATACAGCCAAAGAAAACTCGAGGAGATAGCCAGACCCATTTTGGAAAACAAATAACAAAGTTCCAAAGAACATATAACGATGCACTAGACTTATGGTCCTCAGTAAGAACCACAAACTTACCCGAAGCTGAACATTCATCACTTTGCACAGTATTTTGGCGGGTAAGTCAAATGATGGAAGTTGCTGGTCTAGTCCTTGATGCATGGATGCCTCAAGCTGTAAGAACCAAAATTCGTTGTCATAACATATAAAATTAAATGCTTAAATGAGGAATAACAAGGATATCATATCTGGATAAACTCTATTTTAGAAAGCACCACACTACCACAGTTCAAGACTATAATAATCTGATAGAGAGTACATTTATTCTTGCATTAAAAAGAGAGATCCACACGAGCGGTACAAAACTATAAACTTTTAAAATAACAAGTAAACAAACCTGTTCCATGTGCCCTTGAGGGAAGTAATAAACCCGTTCGCCTTCACGGGGTACATTGACAAGTGGCCCAGCACAGGCATGCCACAGTTCTTTGTACAGAGCGTCAGCTGGGGATCCTAAAAAAAACCATGAAATTTTAATAGACAGCAAAGGTGAAAAATGGAGAACAACAATGAAACATCGATTATTGTAGTTGGACCACTCACTAAACAAACATGAAACGTTGCGTATATGATACATATTATAAGGAAGAGGTCACTACTCATTAGAAAAAATGCTACTCCCATAGCAAAGGTTACAACAAGTTAAGCATTCAGACCTCAAAAGTGCACTTTAAAAACAGTAATTAAGCAAAAGTATACTTAATCACAATCCCACAAACAATAATTAAGCATTCAGATAAGCATGGTCGATAACATTCCCAAGACAGCATTAACTAATTGCAAACTTTAATTGCCAAGACACCTAAAATACTGTATACGGAATAATTCCATCCAAGCAACTATCTAGCAATCTAGCTTATGAAAAAGGTCATTAACGTTATGGGACTACATCAACATAAAGCATATGTAAAAACTCATAATAGTAGGCGTACACTTAAAATGAAACTAGCAATATTATTGAAATATCTTTTTAGCAATATCTGGAATGTCGTGCTATAGTTTGTTGGATAAGAGTAGCTTCTCAATATATTTTCAATTACAAGAAAACCTCTAGCCAATACCAGCTGTAACAAGTTAAACAGATAATAACCTGATTGAGGACCACCAGGGTAATGATTAGCAGCACTATGCGCCATGAAAGAACAGTTTGATTGGCAGAGCACTACTAGATAAAACCCAACTTCACTTAGAAAGCACTGTCCTGTACCGACCACCTGTTACAAATACAACGAATAACCAGAACCCCAATCAGTATTAAATCGATAAAACCGCAAAGCATTAATCAACGACCTAATAATTGAATCCGATAGCTTCTACGCCACTGGTATAATGCCTAAACAGTTCAACCTTTCCATTACAATCCACTTTTTCAACTTAAAGGCTTAAACACGCCCCCAGAAAAAAGAAGCCAATTTTACCGTATCCAACCAACAAAAAAATCATCAAACAACCATATGACAAGACACACTTGATGGAACTATATATAAAAATAGCCTTAAGGGGGTGTCCGTTTAACTTTATTTGTGGGCTTATGAGGCTATGAGCTTATTCGATTTCAGCTTATTTTTCATAAGCTCAAATTTCCCAGTTTATTTTGCGACTTATTGGCTTATAAGCTTTGTTTAAGCTTATATGTGGCTTATGAGCTTATTTGTGTTTTCGGCTTATATTTCATATAAGCCCCAATTTTTCGGCTTATTTTGAGACTCGTGGGCTTATATAAGTTTATCATATGATAAACTTATATAAGCCCACGAGCCTCAAAATAAGCCGGAAAATCGTGGCTTATGAAATATAATCCGAAATCAAATGATCTCACANAAAAATGACCAGACACACTAGATGGATCATAGTTATAGTTTTCCTCCCATTATCCCAACTTTTCCACACTCCGCCGAAATGAAAACTGTAAACACTTGATCCCCTAACTAACTCAACAGATATCTAAACAAACACATACACAGTAGAAACACTTTAACCACATTTTGAAATATTCTAAACTAAATTCACCTAACTATATCTCAACAGATCAAACAAATTAAACAAGTATCCTAAGATCAAGACAAAACCATTTCAACTAACTAACTAAAAAGAAATTAATAATAAAAAGGTGAAATGAAATGCACATACAGATCAAAGGTGAATGATGATGATCATAGCTTTAGGGATCAAATGAAATGAAAGATGAATTTAATTTAGGGTTTGTTTGTTTTTGGAAGAAGAAGAAGGGAGAAAAGAGTAAAGGTGTGAGATGATGGATGGATTGGATTATTAATGATTCGTTTTAGTTTTGCCTGGTTCAAGCCGACACGACCCCTGCACACACACTTTATTAAACATCCTATTATTTTAATCTTTCTTTCCTTCACATGACTAATCTTATTTTACTATTATCAAATCAAGTGAAATGTTTGTTAGAAAAAAATAAATAAATAAATAATAACACTCTGTTCCCTCTTCCCGAGTATAAAACGGAAAGAAGAGAGATGGAGAGAGAAAAAAGAAAGAAGTAAAGAGGTGAGGAATAAGAAATTATTTTTTTATCGTGTTCCCGAGTTGGAAAGAAAAGAGAAGGGTGTAACAAAAAAAACTTTAAAATCAACTTCACTCTATTTCATCCCAATTTGGGAAGTAAATTAGGAGAGTAATTTTGATGTAATTTACTATCCTTTACTTTCCTCTCCCCTCCTAAAAAATCTCAGGAACACAATTTTTTTTTTTTATCACCATCCCAAACTTTTCCCTTTACTATCCTTTAGTTTTCTTACTGCAGTCATAGTTTATAGACTCCTTTAGTTTTCTTACTGCAGTGATAGTTTATAGACGAGTATAAGTTTTGGTAAACTACATAAACGAAACTGTGAAAAACTAGAAGGGGGGTTGAGTAGTTTTACGTCTTTTAAATTTATAAAAACTTTGCTTTTGAAATTTCTATTCTAGTTTATGTGAAATCACTACTTGCACTATATGAACAATTTTTACTTAACTAACTAACTAAGCAAATATAATACAAGTATAAAAGTAATGAAAAGATAGAGTTAGAAAGATCAAACCACAACACAAGGATTTATAGTGGTTCGGCTACAAGGACACCTTCCTTGTTCCTACTCCACTCCCCGAGTCACCTACTCGAGAGTTTTCTTCACTATGTCAACAAACTCCCTTGTGGTGGAGAAACCTTACACAACTTTCGCTTACACCAATTTAACGACACAAAGCTAGATGTCGAGTTCTAATCCTAGCTAGAACCAATCTCACAACTCTTCACAACTTCTACAATACTTGTACACACCACTACTTCTTCACTACTTCACTACTTCACAACTTCTTCTTCACAACACTACTTCTACTTCACCTAGATCTACTTATTACAAGCACAACACAACTTTACAAATGATTTACACAATATACAAGACTAATCTACAATACTTCTTAACTTGACGTTGAAGGAGTATTCTTCTCTTGCACTTTGAGTGGTAAAGGATTGGATCACTTGAAACAAATACTTATAATCTTATGATCAAAGGATTTAGAATAATGTTAGAAAGGATTGGGACTGAAAATTTTAGCGCAAAAGGTGAGGAAAAAATGCATGATTGAACCTGTATTTATAGGCAAAGTTTTCTAACAACAGGAGCGTGCCGGCCCCCTTAAATGGTGGCCGGCCCCCTTAAAATTAAGAGGGCCGCCCTTCTGTAACGGCCAGAAAACTTTGTCTTTCCTGAGGAAATTAAAGTTTATTTGGTGAAAAACTAAATGATTTTGGTTAAAAATTTAAATTCATATATTTGTTATGTTACCAAAAGTGTTTTTCAAATATATATATAATATGTTTATATGATTTAATAAATTTTGTAATGTTTAAATAAAAATCTCTTTTATCATAAAATGTATTAGACATTTGTTTATTCATACCTTAAGTGATATTGTTGGATAAAATGATATTTGTAACTAAATACTTGTTTACGTAATAATTTTACGTTTAATGTTGTTACATTTTGTGATCGTCAAAACATAGAGATATCGAAAAATATAAATAACGTTTTTATGCATTATTTATATCAACAGAAACACGTAAGCTTTTCTTTTTTTTTTAAAAAAAAAAAAAAAAAAAAAACTTTCAAAATTTATAAATGCTCTAAATTTTACAAATGTTGGTAACATGGTTATTTTATTACTCTTTTCGTCTCAAAATAAGTGTTAGTTTGACTTTTTAGAGTCTTTCTTGTTAACTTTTACTTTTAATATTTTTGTTTATGTTATATAATAATTGAGGAAAATTATACCAATAAATTTACGTTTAAAACTCAACATTCATATATTTTGAATCAAGTATTATATAATACAAATAAAAGTATTTAAGATCAAAGTTGAATAAGAAAAACTCCAAAAAGTTAAACTGGACACTTACTTTAGGATAGAGGCAGTAACATTTTAACCAAGATAATTTGTTGTTTGTGTTATTATTAGACATGTGATCGGATAAATATACGTTTGATTATAAGCTTTTACACGTCATTTTTCTCTATTCCCACCTAGACTTATTTGACATGTTATATAACCTGGACCCATATAACAAGCTTCGTTCATTCATAAAGTTTAATCTTTTAAATCATTGAACACTTAAACAACAAAAACATATATAGTAAAAAATATAAGAAGAAAAATAATAATAATAATAATAATAATAATAATAATAATAATAATAATAATAATAATAATAATAATAATAATAATAATGATAATAATAATAATAAACAATCAAAACCATCACCACTATGCGGAAACAAAAGGCGGTTCACCACCACCGTCACAGCAATAATCTTGTCGATAACCACCAATGATGTTCTCATTTCCCCAACAACAACAAAACCAACCGAACTAAACGTTTCTATATGTTTCTGTTCGTATGAAAACGTTTAAAAACGTAACGAAAACGTATAAAAAAATGACGAAAACGTATAAATACGGAAAAAAACGTATGAAAATGGACGAAAACGTATAAAAATGGACACAAACGTATGAAAACGTATAGAAACGGACGAACACGTATAAAACGAATGAAAACTTATAAAAACAGACGAGAACGTATAAAAATTGACAAAACGTATAAAAAAGACGAAAACTTATAAAACGAATGAAAACGTATAAAAACGAATGAGAACGTATAAAACGGAAAAAACGTATGAAAACGTATAAAAACAGACAAAAATGTATGAAAACGTAAATAAACTGATGAAAACGTATGAAAACAGACAAAAACGTATGAGAACGTATAAAAACGGACGAAAACGTATACAACGAATAAAAACATATGAAAACGTATAAAACGGACAAAACGTACGAAAACGTATAAATATGGATGAAAACATACAAAAATGAACAAAATGTATAAAAACGGATATTAAATCCAACGAAAAAAGGTTAAAACGAATGTGAAATGGTATATTTGTGAAGCAAAAGATCCAAGATCGATCTTTGTCCTTTTTTACTTAATTTTTAAAAATGAAGACTAATGGTGCAAATATTATTTTAACACTTAATGGAGAAACTAACGTCCTATCCAAAATAGGGACTGTCTTGGTAACAGGTTTCAAAAATATCTATGTGTGGTGTAATTAAAATGAAATAGGGATTAAACATGTATTTGGGGTAAACCACAAGGACGAAACATGTATTTTTTTTTTTCAAAAGATTATATTTGACTTATCAGATTATAGTGAAATAATGCTACACTCACATAATTTTCAAAAGACAAAAAAATAAATTAATAAATTAACACACTTATGTGTCAATTAACTAGAATGGAGCGTGAAAAGAAAGAGAGAACTTACTATAATTCTATTGGTAGTATCGTCTGGTGGATTTTCAATGCCCTGGGCAATAGCTAAAAGTTGGCCCTTTAAAAAAGTTTAATATCTATGACGAATTGTCCAACTAAAAAGAAGGGTAAAATGCAAAAATGGTCCTTAACGTTCCACGAAATTGCAAATATGGGACCGAGACAAAAAGTAGCGCAAAAAAGACACCAACATTACGCAAATTTGCAAAATTGCCACCGAGAGGCATTTTCTGTTAACTTTCCCGTTAAGTGCCACGTCCATGAGGGTAGTATCGTCATTTCATGGTCCTTTTTTATCTCCAGCCAACTTTCGGGGGACTATTTTTGCAAACAACGTAAACTATGTATGTAAAGCAACTAGATTAATTGTGACATGACCTCAATGGCTAATTTGCAAAGTTATTTTCAGGTTTCATATTAAATTGTCAATGCCTTCACACACACACACACACACACAAGCAGAAACACACACACCCTTAATCAAATAATTATCATTCCCTTTTCCAGTAACATGTCTCACTGTGTTGATCTCGTCATTGCCTGTAACTCGTTTGTCATATCAGAAATGATGTTAACCCATTACCAGCGAGAGGTTGAGGAGGACATTCATCATGCACAAGAGTTGATGAGTATGTGCCAAAAGCTGTCTAATAGGCTGGGTGTTAGGGGGACCTGATTGCGGAGCTCCAACTCGTAAGGGGCTCGAGAACTGCAAGGGCCAATGTGAACAAGCTTAGGAGGCTTCAGTCAGCTGATATGAGAAAGATGAGGGGGTTGATGAGGATGCTTAGGCAAACTAACGACAGCATTGTCTCCAAGATTGAGTTTGCTGTGAGTCAAACTTACATGTGAAGGGGTTGGGTGCTGGATGTTGGGGGTGGGTTGTTTTGTTGTGTTTTGTTGTGTATGATGAATGTAGGTAGTAGGTGGTTGGGCACTTGTGGAGTTGTGGTTTCTTTTGTTCATTTTAGTGCCACTGTCGTAGTGTCGTAAGCTAGGTAGATGTAGGTGATGATGTAGTTAGGGGTTTTGGTTTCCCCTTAAGGTTGTAAATGTATCCCTATGGTTTATGAATGGAAGGGGTCGTTTGATCCCGTTTGTCTTGATATACATTGTTCGATTCGTATCACAAACACATTCACAAACATGAAACTGACAGAATTGAAACCATAATACAATACACAAACACATAATTGTAAATGCTACTGATCGAAGCAAATAACAGAAACACAAAACAAACACAACCATATTATGCATTAGAAATTGGATGCAATAACAGATTACTCATGGGAGTCAAGCATCAATAAAGTGTTTTAGTTTCTACACATTACATGTTCCCAATACATGAACCCATATGTCAATCTGTTAAACCTTCTACTGGATGAACCAACATGTGATCAACTACACCTGCACAGTCAATATATGCAATGAAATGAGGTTACCATAATAGGCAATGCAATGTATCCAAAATATTTGCTAGAAAAATTCATTAGACTCACCTAGTCAAAATAACACCACATTGTTACCCATTGATTTTGGTGCCCGTAGACCCAGTATGCAATTAGTGATTCTTGGTCTCAAAATACCCCTACCCCTTGCTCCCACATTCACTGAACCAACACTTGTTGAGTTCTTCATAGAACCACCGTCTCTAATGACAATACCAGCCGGTTTGTGCCTGGTAACAACAACAGCCTCATCAACCATCTTTCCTTTTCCCTTATCCATAGACCTCTTGACCCTCTTTTTTTGCTTCCTGGATTCAGGTTTTGAAGCATCAGCATCTTCCACATTCCTATAAGGTTTTGAAGTGCTAGTCCTAAAAGGAGTTGAAGTACTAGAGCACCGCAAGTGAAAACACTCAAATTCTGCATGTTTTTAGTGGCGTTATTCGTATGTTTTTGGTTGTTTTTGTTACTTAATTGTATAAAAGTGTGTATGCTAGCCAAGAACAGGAAAATGAAGGAAAAGACGTAAAAATGATCAATAAACGAAGATTTATGCATGTACGAAGAATTCTCGACAAATGAAAGTCTCTTGGAGTATATTCGAGAAGATAAAAGTCATGAAGTTGTCACTCCAAAGACTCAAGAATAAAGTACAAGAAGGAAAACGAGAAAAGAAATGAAGGAAAGAAGCTCAAACGAAGAAATAATGGAAGACTCGTTGTTCCCAACACACCTTCACCATTTTGGCCATAAGTTGAGCATACGAACTCCTATTTAGTTGATTCAAGCGGCCACGGAAAGCTAAGAGAAAGATCTACAACTTTGATTTTTATGGTTTTCTGCCAAAATGCATCCATCCGAACGGATGGATGGATTACCGAACGGATAGATGCATATGTCTCATGCATCCGTTCGGCATGGTCCCGTATCCGAACGGATGGATGATTCTGACCTCTCCAAGTCATTTTTAATGCTTATTTAAGTGCCATTAAGCCCCAAGTCCGATCATGTCTCCATAATAACTCCATTTACTGCCATTTTATGACACTTAGTGCCCAAGTTTCATGCTTGGAGGCTAAGGTTGATTTCTACTACATATAGGAGTGCCTCGCCTTTGTTTTCAATGTGCATTTCTATCCTCCACCCTTGAGGACGAATTGTCACCACCTTTATCTTACCCAAAAGGCCACAACTCTCTGCCATTTCCATAAGTAGTGCTCAAGTGCTCTAGAAAGTGTCCGGGTATAATTTTCCGGCTTGGTTAGAAGTTGTAGTTGATTGGAGGCTTGAAGGTTGCTATAATCTTTCACCTTTACCTATTGTAATTGATACCTTGGGTAAACTCTTATTACATATAAGATGTTGAATTTCATATCTCATGTTTGGTTCTTGTTGTTTCATGTGATGTGTTTTGATAATGATAATCTCTTAATGCTTGTTTGGTAATTATGATAACTTGTGATAAAAGGATGTTTGGATACAATTAGTGTTTGTTTGGTTTATGATGAAAAACATCATATTTGGTTAAATTAGAACTTGTCTTGTTTATTGTTTTGATTAATCATTGTTGAGTCTATGTCGAGATTCTCAATAGTGGTTGATTTCAATTCATTAGTCGACAAATGTTTTGGTCTTGTACTTTGTGACGATTGTATAAGAAACTTAATAAACATAACAAGTAAAGGTTTAATTTGGATTATCGGTCGAAAGGCATCTTTTGAATATGTGTTCCTCATTTTTCAAGTAAATGGAACTTCACGATTAATAACATCAAAGTCTATAGTTCGAAAGGATTCTTTGTTGTTGTTTAGGTATAAGGCTCATGACATAACCATTTGATTGAGGCTTATGCATATTTGATTTATAAAACACTAAATTATTATTGGTTATTTTGGCCGAAAGGATTACCTTTGATAATATGTTTTCCAAACTAAACATCCTAATATCCATGTAATCATTTGGGAATAATGGACTAAGGTGAAGTTCTGACGACTTGCCCATTATGGTGTTTCCTATTATGAGTCCGTAATTTTTTTAATGTTTTTATTAATTTAGAGCTTCCGATTGATAGCTGATCAAGCTTTTGATGGCGCACGCTGTCTGAGGACTTATGTGTTTGTATTCTTTTGTTGTTTGTTTGTTGAATTGTTGCTTGATTTTATTTGCTCGTTTGCTTGTTATATTGTTGACTTGCTTGTATCATTTTTTTTTATCTTTACTCAAGCTATCAAGCCGAAAAACTTATTTTGGCGCGATTTGTATGTATTGCCTTTCTGGTTTTATTTTTTTCTTTTGTGTGTGATTTGGTTCTATCGTTCTTTTCTTTAAAATAATTAGCTTCTATTTAAATTATTTTTTTTGTTTACCTGGTTTTTTTTTTTTTTTCTTATATTAATCTGCTCGAAAATGTTTCGAAAAAAAAAAAAAAAAGAAAAAGAAAAAAAAAAAACCAAACCACCCAAACCACTCCACCTCGATACTCGTAGTCCTCACGGAGTCTACGCGCTCGGTCCTTCTCTCACCCTTTGTCGATATTTGGTTGGACACTTGATTTCATGTATACCGTGATTTGGTCAGTTATTTTTATCGTTTTCATTTTATCTATTGTATTCATCAAGTTAGGTTGTATTAAGAGTTAATGTGATCTCTTGCATGTTTTTGCCTGCTTATCTTTTTTGTTAGTAGTTAACATTTTGTGTGTATGGTTTAGTATTTGTATTAAGTTAGTTGGAATATACACTTATTGTCTTGTTATTAGTATCTTTCTTTTAGTTTTTCATTGTTGTTTACGATGCACTAAATTGTAGTAGGATGTGCGTTTCGTGCGATGTGTGTTGTCATTGTCGATGGGCTGTGTATATGTGCGTTTTTATTTGTTGCGTTATGCTGGTTGCGGGATTATGTTATCGTTGTATGATTAGCTGATGTTGGATTATATATTTTTTTTTGTATCTGTGCTTTAATTAAATTGGTTTTTTTTAGTGAGTTGTTCGTGTTCTATCAGATACCTTTTGATTTCGTTGTTTTGTTCAATTTATCAAGTGTACTAGGTTTTGTTGTATGTAGATACTTCATGTTTTGTGTGATAATAAAAATATTTGAAATTTGTTGTCTCCTCGAATCGGTATGGGATTGATATAGACGAGTAGATGGTTGGGCCTCTCCGGTAGAAGTATCTATTTTTTGTTTTAATTTTTTTCTCTATTATTAATATTACGGATGGTGGTGGATCTCCTGAATGAGACGAAAAGTGTACCCGTTGTTTTGAAGGGGTTCATTTATGATCGCCCCTAATTCGAGTTAATATGTGATCATAATATTTGTGACCTATTATAATCAATTCTGCCTATTTTCTATTATTTTATGGTTACTTTTTTGAGAGATATGAATCTCTGGAAAACCATGCTAATTTTGACGTTTTATGAAGCATAAAAGTTAAGAAAACGACAAAGTCTCAAAAGAAGTCTAAACCTTCTGACGGCGTCAGAGTCACAAGGTGACGCCGTCAGCAACGTTGAAAAGTGAGTAATAATCAGATTACACTAGATGCCTTATGAAACGAAAACAATATAAGTGTTTACACCGACTGCGCAGGTGTTAGAGGAAGTAGGTCCGTCAGGTGTTAGAAAGATGACGGCCCAGAGCAGGCATATACAAGTGAGCTGGCGTCTGAAGTAGATCTAGGCCATCGAGAACCCTAATGGCGCGGCTGTACGGCGTCAGAACCCCATAACCTGAGCCGCGTCAGAATGTGAAATCTATATATCTATTTCTACTTTTCATTCATTAGTGTGGACTTTTGGTGACAAGTTGGATTGGAAAACCCTAAAAGACGAATTTGGCTGTATTCTCAAGGGTTTTTGACCTTGAATCCTTCATGTTCAATTTAGAGATAAGTCCTCACATTAAATTAAACAAATATGTCTATGTGTTGGTTAATTACATCTTATGCTTGTCTCTTTCATTAACATGCTAGTGCGTAGATTTATTCTGTGTTTGCTTAGATGCTTGAAACCTAACTATTAATTATTGGTTGATTGGTTTTATTTACTTTGCTTGGATGAATGTTTCATCAATGTTAGGCTTAAGAAAACTGGCTAAACTCCTATATTGGTAACATGCTTGAACGTCTTAAGAACATGTAACTAATGCGTACTAGGTTTTAAGGTAGTATTTAACGCATGAGCCACTGTTACAATCCCTATGATTGGGTGCTTTACGCATCGTTGTAGGAGGAGATAAGAGCTCATAGAATTGGGAGATATGTACGCCACCCCCATGAATGTTAAGGAATACACCCGTCATCCAGCAAGTATACATACACCAATTAAACC
>LBNU01039420.1:23026-38335 GCA_014162995.1 Artemisia annua
ATCCAGAAGCATTATGTTCTTTGTGTTGAATGTTCTCCATATTGCTTTCTTGTGGTTTGATCCGTACAATGCATAACCACGCAAATTTTTTAACTTGCGTTAATATATCAAAGCAAACTGAGTGCAACCATAGTCCTTGGGACCGACTTGACTTACCCCCTAACTACACAATTGACTAGGTATATTGCCATGAATGTGTTCTATTAACCGTAGTCTTGTTTATAAATTTAAGAGCTGCGATGGAGCCATCAGCAAGCTAGCATCTTCTTCTCGCCCCGATCCGAGAAACCTCCCCACCTTCACCCTTTGAATCAATGTTTTAAATAGTATTGAGATAACATCGTGTGGTGTGTTAGCAACAAGACAAAGTCATACAAACCAAGCCGACAACCTAGTTCGATAATTGTATGCACATCATTTTCTGTGTGAATCAGCTTCAAACCTTCTCTAACGACTTCCAGCGAAACAAAAGAATACAACCTATTATCCGCTTAATTTTTGCAAAAAATATCATCCAAACAAGCTAAAGTTTCAAGATAAAAACGCCACAAAAGTCTAGAAACATTCCTTTACATACCTCAACGACAAATTCAAAGAACTCCATTATTTGTGCACTGACACACAACTCACCATAAGTAACTAAACTGCACAAGTTTAAAGTGTCAAACGTCAATAGTCAACTAAAGTAACACCCCTATTCAAGTCTAACGAGCTTATCTACAGTTGCTACCAACAAGTGCAGACTACTTATAATCATGTTTAATAGGCCAATGAAAGTAACACACTTCAAACATACACTTAATTGAAACCTCACACACACAGTTGTAAGTTTAGTTATAAACCAATTGAAGACTTACTTATAACCAATTGTAGGACTTATAACTGTAGCAGTACTTTAGTATGCCAGACACTCATCTATAGCAGTGTACTTTTGTAATTGCCAGCACACTCTCATATAGCAGTATTTATAATGCCAAACACCTGCACTATTATTCTACAAGCTACTTAAAAAACATTAATACTCATCGTTGTCCTAAACATAGCCAAAGGATGCATATAAAAGTCTATAAACATATCATAGCCACCTACATAAAAAAATTTAAAAAAGGCACAACAAATGAAGTATACACATTAACATACCAAATCCGTATGCCTTCCTTCACCTCCTCCTCTGCATCCAACCAGGACTTCCCCTCTTCTTTTTCAGTAAGTGTAAATCGATTAGGAACCATCATGTCTTCTTCTGCCATCCTCCTTCTTCTTGCCAGTCCAACAGGCCTTCCTCTTCCTTATTAACAGTAACTATACTCGGATTAAGACTCCCCTCCCTCCTCCCTTCTGCCATCCAACAAGCCTTCCCCTTTTCTTTTCTGTAACTATACACCCCCAACTCAAATACGACAAGCTATCATGCTGGGGTATTACGTCAAATAGAACATGAGCAATTATAATAGCTAACGACCACAACACGGGACGTTTATAAATGTTGCAAACATATCATTCGAATTACAACCATTTAGAGTAGCAGGACTCGTTAAGTCAAGTAGCAGCAGAAAAAGTAAATAGAGTTGTGCAGCGGAAAAAACAAATTTAGCACGGAGTACAAAAGCACCAAAAAGGTTATATGACATGACAGTAAAATAAGATATAAAAGTATTAAGCTGCCTTGACAGAATCGCTCCTTCAGCCTTGGCCACTCCACTATGCCCCCCAAGTATCAAGCTTCATAGGCTAATTAATTATATTCCATTAGTACCTAAAACCACTTTGCTAAAAGTCAACACAAAGCGTTTGAGTGTAATCCATAGGTTTAACATAATAATGGTTGAGTACAAGGTTTTTATCATAAGATATGAGGCAAGCATAGCAAATATTGGGTATCAAGGTACAACCAATGTATATGAGCATCCCTGTGCATACTAACATTGTTGATGATGCTAAGTCATGACACAAAACCTAACAACATAATCTAGTATCAATATAACCCGGGAATCTTCTAATACATAATAGTGCCCCCCAAGGCGGTACTTGCCAATTACCCGCCAAAATCGAATAAGAAATACAGACACAATTTGCCTATCCAGCAAAGGGCGTGGAGGCAATTCTATAGGCCTATATCCCTATATTCGCGCATCACTCGCAAGTGATAAATGGTTCATGATCGGAGGGTCTTGCAATGGCAAGGTAAGCTAACTTAGCACATCTCAGGAAGCATACCAATCGGAAAAACATACCAAAAATACTTCGTGCTCAGAAAAGCATTTTAAACATGTATCTCACCCATGGGTTATATAAACATTTAAAAGATAAAAAGCGGGCCTATGAATCACACCTTAACAATAGCCAGGAAACGAGATATATCAACCAATCCAAATAATGCGTCACAGCAAATAATCCTCAGCCAACCTAAGCAATGGTAATATCATAAACTCAGCAATCGTACTCGAATATCTCAATAAACAATTGCTTGAATAAAGTTTTATTAACCAAGGTTTGACGGAAATAGTTTTCAAAAAGTCTGCTGTGAAGAAAGATAGACAATAATAAGTCGGCGAAACGATCAAATACGCAAGGAAAGACAATTGCAATACCTCGAAAGAAAGTCTCCATAAAGAAATGGAAAGAATAAAAATAAAAATGAAGACAACACTCAAATAAATAAATAACATGCTAATACAAGTCTCGGTTTTTACCCGTTACCCAAATAAACGTTGAACAATTAATTATAAGTTTGAAAAAGTTTTTAGTAAAAAGCGTTCTTAAACGTAAAGAGCTTATAAAAAGATGGTTGTACGAAAATTTCGGCATGACACGCCCGTCTATAGAACGTTCCCGAGTCAACAACTCTTTTCATGTTAAACAACGCTGAACTTTATAATAAATCTATGATTGGATATATTCAATTTACGTAGTCATCTATTGTTTAGAGTTATCTGACCATTTGTAATTGTTCGGGTTCCAGTACTTTAAAAATCTTTACGGGTCCTAACGTACCCTACCGTCAACGATATTACCAAAGGGTCCAATAACGTCCAAATAACCATGTCCGCAAATCCAATACGTCCAAATTCACGCTCAAAACAATACTAACATCCCAAATATAATAATACGGATCCAAGTCCATATCCAAATCCACTTTAACTATGTTCAAATTATTTAGGTTCATATTTATTATTCTCGTTTATTATTTTACCATTTAACTAACAACATCAATCCCGAGGACTAGTAACCAAAAACCCGAGCTAGAACCACTAACTACAACCAATAACAACAACTCAAGATCACCCAAGTGCCAAACTCCGAAAACCATACCTCGGCCAATACAAAACTGTTGGATCGATATTACTCTGATCAAACTTATTTATATATAGCTTCTTAATTACGTTTAGTAAGCCTTGGCAAATAAAACCTAATCTCCTACTAACAATGAAACATCTGAATTTACTCTATTAAGTATTGCGGAAAAATATAACTTAAACCAAAGCATAAAAGGAAAGGTAAAAGATAGTTAGGGAGTAAGGAAATCTAAGTAAACACATTTGTCTCCATATAAGTTTTCACAACCACAATAATTTAGTTATTTTATTTTTTAATTGCAATTGTAGTTTTTGGGTTAGTTGACTAGCAACTAATTCCGCCCACTCCTCCAAAACCCAAGATTTTACTTGCTTTTATAAAAATATAAAATACACAAATAATCTTCCTTCACTCTTAGACCTTTTAGAGTAGTTTTTCTAACCTAACAAACACTATTCCCTGTGAGAGAACGATCAATCCCCCGTACTTACCACTACACTATACTACACCGACCATGTACAATGCCTGGTGAAATTGCAAGCTTCTCAAGATCCCTTGAGAGGTAAAACCTGTTGCGTGGTCGCAATCCCACGTCATCAATCCCTGTTCGATCGGTTGGACCAATCGGTAATTAAAAAAAAATTGTTATTCGTATTTTGTTCTTGTGTGTTTGTGTTTAGATCTTATAAGTTTAAGTGTTTTTTGGTTTTTGCAAGAGCGTCATTTCTATAATTCTACTTAAACTCGGTTTTGCTATTTTTAATTTTTAGTACGTTGTGAATAAATAAGTACGTGTTTTTAGTAAAATAAATTGTTTTGAACTTTGTGGGTATGTTCACTGGAAACCCTCACGAGACTTCACTCGTCCACTCGGGCCACCGAGGGGTGTAAAAGGCTTGTTGCATACGCTAAATGCAACCGTGATGCCTACGAAAGTGAGTTTTAGGATTTTACGCGTTTTTGTAGTTTAGTTTATTTTTGCAGATATAATAAGCTCTTGGAGATTGGATTATTGGATTATTGGTGACTTTATACTTGGTGTGTTGATGTTTTGTTGGAAGCGAAATCGATTGATCTCACATGCTTAGCATCTTATCATATGGAGTTCAATCGCGATTTCTTTGGCCCGGGAAGTTTTGTTTCTCTTGGACTATCTATTATTTATTTTCCCTATTTTACATGCTTTGAAGTTTATTTTTCAAGTTGAAGATAATGCTTAACTTAAGTGTGGGGGGAAATAAAATATGTGGAAAACGAAACTTATTTTTAATTTTTTCAAAATTTTGGGCCAATTTAAAATTTTGTATATTTGTTTGCCCTTGTGATCTAGTTGCTTTCACATTTTTAAGTTAATATATATTAGAATAATTGGATAATCCACTGGTGAAATCTGTAATTTTGAAAAATTTGAGATGTGTCCCGATTAATATTGCAATCCATTCTAGGATCGATGACATTTGCTAGCACGTATTATAGCCCTTTCCACTAAATTGTGAGGATTTGAGCTTATTTCTTGTATATCATACATCTTTTATGCTTGAATCTTTTGCTATGAGTGTGCCGGTGATTTTATTTATTCTAGAACTTGTACTTGTAAATCATTACCAGACCGCAGTAAGATCGCATTCGTGTGATATAAGTGTTTTCGTGTGATAAAGAAGCACCCTTAGGAATAAAACCAAATGGCTATCCGTTTACAAAATAATTTTTGCTAACCACATCGGTTAGTTATCCTCGTATTTGGAACCCATTTGTTAGCGTTCATCTTTAACGTTAGATACCCCTAGTTACACCCTTTTAGCCATCCTTTTCATTTTGTTACATCCAGAAGAATACAAAAATATTTCACACTATAAACCTTAGCCTAACCCCTTGTCAAAGTCTAAACGGTGGGTTGCTAGTTGCTTGGTATGTTGGATTGTTTTTGATGATTATTAGTTAGCCACACTTTGTGATTCATGTGTGCCATTCCGACAAAGATGGAGACTGCAGCTTCTTATTTGTATTTTTGTGGTGTATGCTTATACGAATTGTTGGGGAGATGTTATGAATAAAAAAAAAGAAAAAAGAAAAGAAAAAAATAGTGAAAAAAAAAGAGAATAAGTCATCGAAAAAAAAGAAAAAAATATAAGTGATGAAAATTATAGCCAATGTGCTATATTATTATGAAGATGGAGAAAGAAAGTTTTGTGATATGTTGTTAGCCAATGTGCTAAGTATGAAGAATATTGTTACGGCGAATCAATATATCGGTATGTGAAAGTTTGAAGAAGAAAGATTGGTAACTATAATCATTTATGGGGTTTGCGGTTTGTTTGTAACTAGCAACAATGGGAATTAGATTTGACTTTATTTTTCTTTAAAACCAATTTCATAAATATATCCCATGCCTTATCCTTACCTTTGACTTAGTGTAATTATTAAGTGTATTGACATGTAGTGACCATCCGAGTTCGTGAGGATATAAATAGCGCGCTAGCGAACTAAGGTTATCCTTAGTGACCATCCGTTATTTGGTGATACAAGAATTCGCGCCAGCGATCTATTATGTTTTGCACAAGATATTTGCACGAAAGTCTTATTAACCCTTAGCCTAAACGTTACAACCCGAATAAAAGTCCTCTTTAGATGTTTACACTTGATGCTTACCACGTCGGTGGAGTTTTGTTACTTGTAAAAGCCTATGGTAATAAACGGATCATGACTGAGCAATGAGTGTGATTTCTCTTATATATACTCCACTACCTAAATAACTGAGTGTTGAGTGAATTATACTTTATTCCTCTTTCGTGAGGTGTTTAGAAATGTTAATCATGCAAGAAATCTATGGGTATTGTCAAACATCTCGATTTTTCACCACTAAAGCTTAAAACGATGAATCTTATCTTGTACTTGTACTTGGTAGATTTGCATCATATTTTTAATAATCTTTTTTCTTACACCATGTGGATTTTTTTTTATTTTTCTTAATATTTGCTTGAGGGCAAGCAAACCCTTAAGTGTGGGGGAGTGTGCGCTCAATTTTTCCCTTATATAAAAAAAAATCCAAAAAGATTTTTCGTTATTTTCTAGATTTTCATTGAATTTTTAATTTTTTTTTTTTTTTTTGTCATATAGTTATGCATTTTTAATTTTTCTTTTCTTAGATTTGCTTGAGGGCAAGCAAAGTTCAAGTGTGGGGGATTTGATAACGCTCAAAATTAACATGTTTTTAGTCGCGTTATTGTGGATTTTATGGTCACTTTTATGAACTTATGGTACTTAATTGAGCATAATTCGTGTTTTAGGTTCATGGAAGCTCAAAGTAAGGAAAATGCAGAAAAAGACGTAAAAACGATCAATAAACGAAGATTTATGCATGTACGAAGAATTCTCGACAAATGAAAGTCTCTTGGAGTATATTCGAGAAGATAAAAGTCATGAAGTTGTCACTCAAAAGACTCAAGAATAAAGTAAAAGAAGGAAAACGAGAACAGAAATGAAGGAAAGAAGCTCAAACGAAGAAATAATGGAAGACTCGTTGTTCCCAACACACCTTCACCATTTTGGCCATAAGTTGAGCATATGAACTCCGATTTAGTTGATTCAAGCGGCCACAGAAAGCTAAGAAAAAGATCTAAAACTTTGGTTTTTATGGTTTTCTGCCAAAATGCATCCATCCGAACGGATGGATGGATTACCGAACGGATAGATGCAAATATCTCATCCATCCGTTCGACATGGTCCCGTATCCGAACGGATGGATGATTCTGACCTCCCCAAGTCCATTTTAATGCTTATTTAAGTGCCATTAAGCCCCAAGTCCGATCATGTCTCCATAATAACTCCATTTACTGCCATTTTATGACACTTAGTGCCCAAGCTTCATGCTTGGATGCTAAGGTTGATTTCTACTACATATAGGAGTGCCTAGCCTTGGTTTTCATTGTGCATTTCTATCCTCCACCGTTGAGGACGAATTGTCACCAACTTTATCTCACCCAAAAGGCCACAACTCTCTGCCATTTCCAGAAGTAGTGCTCAAGTGCTCTAGAAAGTGTTCTGATAACATTATTTTGTCATTTTTTTACAAACAGTTGGTGATTAATGAAAATGTTACTCCAGTTTTGGCTTTTTTTCAAACAATGGACATCATAACTAAATCTGTATTAACTTCCTGATAGCCAACATTATCAAATCATAATATAACAGTAGTCACGAAGTCTCACATTAACTTAAGCTTTGAAAACCATAAAGTATCAAAATTGATAGTAGAAGAATGAGATATATGATAAAAATTGGTTGGCTGTAAAGTGATATATCCAAATTCTTATGGGGGTACCAAATTGGTTGGCTGTAAATTGGTATATGATCAAAATTCGTAAATATAAGTCGGTATTTACCTGCAGATCCTCTTATGGGAGACTGTCCATAAAAGATGAATTCTTTTGTGTATGACATTTTTCTGGCCATGATACGACACCTTTAATATATTTACACCTAATAGGCAATGACGAAACATGCATATTTTAGAAATCCATTTTTGTATAAGAAAAATGATATACAAATTTACACCAAATTGAGATAAAAAAAATTGTATTGTTTTCGCCAAACCTGGAGGTCTTTCAACTGACACCAGCAACAAATGACACCTTCTCAGACAGGACTCGTCTCAGCTGCAAGATAGCATCTTTAACTGCAATGACAACCATACGATACATTTAAATTTCAGTTGCAAGATACTCATGAGCTCTGTAGTATTCCAAAAGTTGCATTAGAAGAATGTTCATCACTAAACATCTCCTTCTGAGATTCATTGAGATACCACTAAAAAAAGCATAAAAGTGATCACTGGTCAAATGTGATTAGAGTTTGTAGTGTATTCAAATTTGGTAAAAATTATACTATAATTAAGGAAATGATATTTCAGTTTTTGAAAAATTAAATCATAGCTGTAATTTAGGCAATTTCCAAAAAACTTTCGCATTTTTTGTTACAAAATTTATGTAAAATTAAATATGGTTAATTGATTGCAATTGAAATAAAATTTTTAAATGATTATTTCTAAAATACTGGATGAAATTATTCAGAACAAAAAATAAACATGAACATTAAAAACAAAATGATCAAACAACAAAAAACATTCAGTTACTATACAATGATAAAATAGCAAAGCACATAATATAAGATTACTAGCTTCAAGGCCCGCCCGATGGGCGGCTAGCTTCAAGAATTCTTCAAGATAATATTTACTAACAAAATTTTTAAGATATCGTTAAACTTAGTATATGTTCACAATAAAAATAAGTTTATGAGTCATAATTGTAAAAGAAAGAAGATAATCTAAATGCATATTTCAATTTAATAATAGCTTAGATACGAAAATGGTCATAGCTGGTCAAAAGTGTACCATGGTGTATTCTTAGTACATACAAATACAACAACCTAAATAATTATATCCAAAATAGATGTAGCAACTCTTTATAAGACATTTTGCAAAAATAGAAAGATTTGATTAATCCAAACCGAGCCTGTTTTGACATGCAGAAATATGACACATTTTGAACCATCAAAGTATTCAAACATGTGCATAAAGTTGTATGTGAAGATGGCATTCCCCCAGAAACACACATTACTCGCAAATCCATTCTTTTCTGAAAGCAAAAATGTAAGAACACTTAGAAATACTGTGACATCAGTATTTACATCAGCTAATGTTGCAAAAGAACCAAGAACCAAAAGTTGGATTTGCAGCTAATGTTGCAGCAAGCGGGCTAATTCGAACGTACAAAAAAAAACATTTACATCAATACTCATGTACCGACATCAATTTTCAGTCTAATTACAAAAACCAATAAAACCCAAAATATAATTGCTTATAATAGCAATACATTCTAACCCTTTTGTACAAATATAATACATCAGCCTCCTAAAATCTTTAGTTTCATTAATATAGTGACAAAAAAAAGTAAAATAAAAATTCACATTGATAATCTCCTAAAAAGCAAAGCTTTCACTTAAACCCTCAAAATCAACCATCACTCTTTTAAAAGTATATTACTTCCTAATCGTCACTTCGCTTATAATCATGTGCTTATATTCGTGTATGAACCTAGGTCGAGCCGATTTCATCAAACTATTATAAAAACAATGCAAATAGACATTTTCATTAAGTAACATATCAAACTTGCAGGTATGAGATAATGATCAAACTGAAAAGACGGGTCCCATGTACTAAGCCTGTGACTTTAGACTTTAAATTTGTTTGTTATGAGAACATCAAAATTTGAACTCATTCGATCTACAAATCATTTGACATACGTGATGGTGCTCTTTATAAAGTGCGTATATGTGTGTCATATTCCGAAATTAGCAAACTTATTTCTTGAGAACACCATTAATAGCATCTACCCACAGGTTTTGAGTAAGCGGAAAACTGAAATGTATCAGCAACTCAAAAGAAAATGTATCACACACATGCCCCTTAATGAGCCGATACTCTTTTGTTCATATATGAATTTGAACATGAAATGATGGATATTTGTTACAATTAGAATTAAGCATCAGTGTTAAACAATTGAAATTTAAAAGAAAGAGAATAAACTTACTTCTCTCAGGTTTTTGTGAACAATCTTGACTACTTGCTGATTCGTCATGTGTTCCATAACCCATCCGATGCACAAACAATAAACTTGTCATCAGGTTTCAACTCTTTAGTGTAGATAGACGGGCTATCTCTTAAAACAGGTCGCTGGATACGATTAGGAAGGTGGAACCGTGGGAATGATGGGTCAACAGCAAATTCTGGCTTCTTCAAGTATGCGTCTCCTATGGATCTCAAAATCTGAAAACACCCACTATAGATTGAACATCTAACTTCTAAGATAGAAAAGCACAATTTGTTTCATATTAAAATGGGTCAACATAGTCCGATCGGATGCATGAGGTTGGATCCACCCGTCAACGCATGTTTGCCCATTCTTTGAAAGTATTATTTTGAGACTGTTAACTGAGATAATGATGTAACTTATTATTAATAAATCGCTTTAGGAGGTTTACAATATTTAAAAACACCTTGAGAAACTTTGGACCAGTCAACCCATTTGACCCATTTCCCTTTTAGGTAGGTTTCCAAAAATTACCTACTTACCCCGTTGGAATTAAAATATGACAACAATCTAGAAAATTTATAGTTTAATTGGTTGAGATTGCCGCCTCTATTAGTATGTATATTAATGGATCAAACACCAAAACCTGAATAATGCCTTTGATACACCACACGCCTTGTTTCATGACCACAATTTGCAGGTGGTCTCGATGATCTGACTTGTGCTCCTATCTAACTTTATGTACACAAGCATTATGATCCTCAGTGATTTGCTCAACTACAATTTTCTTCTGTCGGCGCTTCTTTACACGGTTAGATTAACCAGGCCGCTATAACTCAGGTGATAGCTTGAATAGTGGAAACAACAGCTGTAGGAACAGGTCTTTGCATGTGAAATTTCTGCAGAATAGTAAAAACAGAACATCATGTTCAGAAAGACTAAATTACACGAAAAGCTTTACACATCCATTGATGAAAATCCATCTGTTTTTTCAAAACTATAAATTGTTGCATATGCTTACTAATTGAATTTATATCTGATCACATTCAAAGGATCAATGAATATACCTTGATAACGCTCAAATTGTGCATGTTTTTAGTGGCATTATTCGTATGTTTTTTGGTTGTTTTTGTCACTTAATCGTATAAAAGTGTGTATTACAGGAAAATGAAGAAAAAGACGTAAAAACGATCAATAAACGAAGATTTATGCATGTACGAAGAATTCCCGACAAATGAAAGTCTCTTGGAGTATATTCGAGAAGATAAAAGTTATGAAGTTGTCATTCTAAAGACTTAAGAATAAAGTACAAGAAGAAAAATGAGAAAAGAAATGAAGGAATGAAGCTAAAACAAAGAATTATTGGAAGACTCGTTGTTCCCGACACACCTTCACCATTTTGGCCATAAGTTGAGCATACGAACTCCGATTTAGTTGATTCAAGCGGCCACGGAAAGTTAATAGAAAGATCTACAACTTTGGTTTTTATGGTTTTCTGCCAAAATGCATCCATCCGAACGGATGGATGGATTACCGAACGGATAGAACAAAATGTCTCATCCATCCGTTCGGCATGGTCCCGTAACCGAACGGATGGATGAATTTGACCTCCCCAAGTTATTTTTAATGCTTATTTAAGTGCCATTAAGCCCCAAGTCCGATCATGTCTCCATAATAACTCCATTTACTGCCATTTTATGACACTTAGTGCCCAAGTTTCATGCTTGGAGGCTATGGTTGATTTCTACTACATATAGGAGTGCCTAGCCTTGGTTTTCAGTGTGCATTTCTATCCTCCACCCTTAAGGACGAATTGTCACCACTTTATCTCTCCCAAAAGACCACACAACCTCTGCCATTTTCAGAAGAAGGCTCAAACACATGGAAGAAGGTGTTGGGTATTATTTTCCGGCTTGGTAGGAAGCGTGTAGTTGATTGGAGGATTGAAGGTTGCTCTAAATCTTTACCTTTACCTATTGTAATTGATACCTTAGGTAAACTCTTGTTACTTTTAAGAGGTTGAATTTTATATCTCATGTTTGGTTCTTTGTGTTTCATGTGATGTGTTTTGATAATGATAATTTCTTAATGCTTGTTTGAATATTATGATAACTTGTGATAAAAGGATGTTTGGATACAATTAGTGTTTGTTTGGTTTATGATGAAAGACATCATATTTGGTTAAATTAGAACTTGTCTCGTTTATTGTTTTGATCAATTATTGTCGAGTCTAAATGTCGAAAGGATTCAATAGTGGTTGATTTCAATTCATTAGTCGACAAATGTTTTGGTCTTGTACTTTGTGACGATTGTATGAAAAACTTGATAAACTAAACAAGTGAAAGTTTAATTTGGATTATCGGTCGAAAGGCATCTTTTGAATATGTGTTCTAATCATTTTTCAAGTAAATGGGACCTCACAATTAATAACATCAAAGTCTATAGTTCGAAAGGATTCTTTGTTGTTGTTTAGGTATAAGGCTCATGACATAACCATTTGATTGAGGCTTATGCATATTTGATTTATAAAACACTAAATTATTATTGGTTATTTTGGCCGAAAGGATTACCTTTGATAATATGTTTTCCAAACTAAACATCCTAATATCCATGTAATCATTTGTCCAAACATGTATGTTCTTTGTGTGAATGTTCTCATATTGCTTTTCTTGTGGTTTGATCCGTGACAATCATAACCACAAACTTGTTACTCGCTTAAACAAACAAACGACACTTGAGTGCAACCAAGTCTCTTGGGACGACCTTGACGTACCACCCCTATACTACAATTTACTAGGGTATACTTGCCCGAATGTGTTCCTAGTTAACCGGTAATTCTTGTTTATAAATTTAAAGCTTCGATGGAGCGCATCATACCTCGAACGCAAATAAGCTCTTCCATGTCACATTTTCTTTCGTACTAAAGCAAATAGCATGCTCGAACCTACACAAACATACACACACTAATTAGCTTGATAACATGTGACTTATCTAACCTACATTTTCATATATCGAAAAGTAGATAACATTATTTTGTCATTTTTTTACAAACAGTTGGTGATTAATGAAAATGTTACTCCAGTTTTGGCTTTTTTTCAAACAATGGACATCATAACTAAATCTGCATTAACTTCCTGATAGCCAACATTATCAAATCATAATATAACAGTAGTCACGAAGTCTCACATTAACTTAAGCTTTGAAAACCATAAAGTATCAAAATTGATAGTAGAAGAATGAGATATATGATAAAAATTGGTTGGCTGTAAAGTGATATATCCAAATGCTTATGGGGGTACCAAATTGGTTGGCTGTAAATTGGTATATGATCAAAATTCGTAAATATAAGTCGGTATTTACCTGCAGATCCTCTTGTGGGAGACTGTCCATAAAAGATGAATTCTTTTGTGTATTACATTATTCTGGCCATGATACAACACCTTTAATATATTTACACCTAATAGGCAATGACGAAACATGCATATTTTAGAAATCCATTTTTGTATAAGAAAAATGATATACAAATTTACACCAAATTGAGATAAAAAAAAAATTGTATTGTTTTCGCCAAACCTGGAGGTCTTTCAATTGACACCAGCAACAAATGACACCTTCTCAGACAGGACTCGTCTCAGCTGCAAGATAGCATCTTTAACTGCAATGACAACCATACGATACATTTAAATTTCAGTTGCAAGATACTCATGAGCTCTGTAGTATTCCAAAAGTTGCATTAGAAGAATGTTCATCACTAAACATCTCCTTCTGAGATTCATTGAGATACCATTAAAAAAAGCATAAAAGTGATCACTGGTCAAATGTGATTAGAGTTTGTAGTGCATTCAAATTTGGTTAAAATTATACTATAATTAAGGAAATGATATTTCAGTTTTTGAAAAATTAAATCATAGCTGTAATTTAGGCAATTTACAAAAACTTTCGCATTTTTTGTTACAAAATTTATGTAAAATTAAATATGGTTAATTGATTGCAATTGAAATAAAATTTTTAAATGATTATTTCTAAATTACTGGATGAAATTATTCAGAACAAAAAATAAACATGAACATTAAAAACAAAATGATCAAACAACAAAAAACATTCAGTTACTATACAATGATAAAATAGCAAAGCGCATAATATAAGATTATGTTCATAATCAATTATCAAAATCAAATTACTAACCAGTAATTCATACAAATTTAAGATTATCATCAATATCTTTATCGGAAAAATAGTGTCGTAACATGATTGACCGGATAACTGAATAAGAAATAAACATAAATATTTCATGCGTAAATTAGTATTTAAAAAAACATAATCTGATGAATAAGAACATATCATGATGAAGATAGCCGGACAGTTCTAGGGCACCGTGATGTCGCCGGAAATCAATAAAAAGAATATTCAATATTGCATAAATTGAATATACAAAGCGGGTGTGTGGTGTGTGTTTTTCCAGATTTTTTTTAGTGCTATTATTCAAAATTAATCAAAAAAAACAACAAAATTAAATCAATTTTATAAATTAACGCAAGTCAAAAAATATGAAATTCAGAGTATACCTGATTGAATCGAAGATTCAGAAACGTGAATATAAAATCAAATGATTATTCGATTTCAACCAGAAGCTGAAAAAAGTGATAAATTGAGATCGTGTGTGTGTTTTTTGGATCAGCTATAGATTGGTTGTGATCAAATGATTTTGATGTTGTGTTTTTTATAGATCTTTGTTTTCGTGTTTTTTTTATCCAAACGATTTGGGGTAGTTTTTTGTTTGAAGCGATTAGGCGCTATTGATTGAGGGGAGGATTAGAGAGAAATGTGTGTGTTTTTTTTGTTAAGATGTGTAACAAATGAAAAGGGGAATAGGTATTCCGCACATTTTTTCTTCTGTTGACTTGTTGACAATTGAAATTAACCTGGACCGTCGGATAGGGCATAATGCCATGTGGCGAATTTAGAAGATTTTTGAGGAAGAGATTAGTTTGGAAAACCTTGTTTTATATAGATAGTAGATTATAGGTCTAGGCCATCAACAAATGTGGATCAAGACCTCCAGTAGTAAACATAATATCAACAAATATCAGCAAGTCTTTTACAAATACTCAGTATTGCGATATTGCTCATAATCATCATCAAGTTTATTCGATTTCGCAGTATTGATTGTGTTACACAAAATATCCCAACTTTAACATATTAGAGTGGAAGGTGTAGCTTGCCGAGGCCCCCTCGCCGTTCCTACGTGGACGATTTTTTGCTTTGCCGCTGCACCGACCCCCCCTCGCCGAATCTCGCCGTTTGGTTGCTACTCATCTGCACGACGAGCACAAGAGTCTGACATTTATATATATATATATATATATATATATATATATATATATATATATATATATATATATATATATATATATATATATATATA
>LBNU01039420.1:38529-61236 GCA_014162995.1 Artemisia annua
GATGGAGATGATGATGAGTGATGGAAGGTGGGTAAGTAATGGATAACGTTTTGGTTTTTGTTTTTTTTTTATCAGTTAATTTTTTTTAACGTTTTTTATAAAAAAAATATTATTTATATTTTTATTTAAATAAAATGATTTTTTGTTATTTGAAAAATTGAATAAAAAAAATAAAGTTGTAAGTGGTGAACCCTAAATGAGTAAATTGAGGTTAGTTGTTGGTGAGGGGGGTTAGTTGTGAAGAGGATGTAAGGTGATATGACACCCGTGGCCCGTGATCCCCAAATGAGTAACTCACCCTCTTCACTACACCTTCCACTCTTAGCAAAATGACTTTAAGCAAAGATTTCAGGCCAAAAAGGTGTATGTGTCACTTCATAACTAAACCACAACCAACATGTAAAACACAATCGAATGAATAATCAATCAATTCTAGCCAGTTTCATTTTTATCCTAATTTTTATCCTAATTAAAGTGAATTAAGTCTCAAACTAGAATGTCAACTAAAACATATAACAGAACTTGTTGAGTTTTTGTACCAAACAACAAATCTTGAACTTTACGTTTTTATTTGGGCAACACGACTTGTAATATAATGTTTCTCTTTCAACTAATAGAAGCTCGCGTCCTACCTTTACGCGTAACGTATACCTTGGCTTTAAGTACGTGCACGTCAAAAATAAGCAGAACACGCGAGGAAGGCATTAGCGAGGACATGGTATCCTCGCCAAAAGTCCACCACACGACAAAAAAGCTTGAGTTACAGAAGTTAAACACAGAAGTATCGTTATTCATAAGCAATTAGTCTCCCTATAAATTAAATTGTTAAATACATATACGTGACAATACCGTTTGAGTTACATAAGTTAAACTCCTTTTTTACGTGGCTTTTATTTTTTTTATTTTTTTTTGTTTGTAAACTCATGGTTAATCAGAACATAAAAGAGGTACGAAATGCGATAATGTAATTCTACTGAATATGGAAACAATTGTTTGGTTCATATATCTCGATCATCACTTGAATATTCTTGGATGTGGTAACTCTTGCTTATGAACATCGATACTCATCGTATTTGACTTGCGCTATTCAAAATATGTTGTTTCGTATAACCGCTATCACTATAATAGAATGAAATGCGATAATGCAACTCAATTGAATATGAAGACACTAGGTTGGTTCACACGGATGTCAACTGTCAAAACTAAGTGATGAATGATAACATATGGTGATGAATGAAAATTGACGAGTTGGAAGACTGTATAAGTTAAGTACGAAATACTAAAATCTAATATGACGACGTCTTTATAACATTTTAGTTAATTTATATTCAAAGTTAATGTTTTAATTTAGAATTTATAATTCAATAAGTTTTATTTAATTAATTTTTAACCAACTAATAGATTAATATAAAGTGAAAAATACTTTTTGCGAGGGCATATCATCGCCAAAAGCTATAGTCATCACCAATTTATTTTCCTCGTGATTTAGAAGATTCTGATATTGAAGTTCTTGATTCAAATAATGAAATTGGCACTGTTTGTGTTTATTCTGGTGATGAGGAATATTAATCTTAAATTGTAATCTGTAAAACGACAGGTATTTGAATGAAATTGGTATCGAGTGTTTAAATGTGTATATTTATTTGACTATGTATTTATTTGAATGTGTGTATGCGTATATTAACTGGTTCACGAATTTTATGTTCTTGTAGTTGTACTTTTACAGATGGAAGTAGTCCCTTGGGGTCATGGTGGCAATGGAGCTAGTGATCCACCTAGGCCTCCCAAGAGGATAGCTAGCGGTTGCCAGAGTAAGAATTTCTAGATTATTTATACAAAAGTAACAATAATAATAATAATAATAATAATAATAATAATAATAATAATAATAATAATAATAATAATAATTAAAAAAGAAGAAAAAAAAACTTGAACTCGATAATTTGAATTTGATTACTTGTTATTTTATATTGTCATCACTTGAATTTGTAGGGGCCCGGACATAAGAATACCCGTGGTCCAACCGTGAACATCGAGCTTACGAAGGTCATGGTCCACAACAAATCGAGTTTGAGTATGCCGGCTAGAAGACATATCGACGTGTAGGTGATAATTCAGCATGGTTTGGGAACCTACTATGGAAAATAGTAAGAGGATTTCCTTACTATTCATCGTGGAAAGATATTCCGCCAGAAGACAAGGTTCATATCCATGAGAAGATAAGGGTGGGTTTTTATTTTATTTCAATTTGTTTATTTACTTAAATGTGTATTTTATTTAAATGTATTTAATTCTTTAAATGTATATATTTATTTTAATTGAATTTAATTTCTGCCACCTTGCTCGACCACATGGAGAGCAAATCAAGGGTGACATTGAGGATTTTTCTGCAGGCGTTACAGTGACAACAAGCACACCCATAACGAGTGTTTAGCAAGGACCATTTAACAAGGAAATGTCCTCGCTAAAGACTTTAAGCGAGGACTTGTTCTCGCTAATAGGCCCAAATAATCCTCGCCAATAAGGCCTATTGGTACAGTGGTAGCGTGTTTCACAACAATTTCTAATTCCAAATCAAGCTTGCAATAAAATTTTGAAACATGTCTCCTAGCTCGGTTATAATGCTTAATATATATAATGTTTAGACCTAACACGTACATACTTTAAACACAATTTCGTCAAGCAACAAATTTCTATTAAAGTAACTAATCAAGTTAACTCTACTTTAAGATAAAATCAGATATTTCTAATTTTCCTTTTAGGCATCCAAACGACATCTATAGTTTTGATCACGTATGTTTATTAGCACACTTGTACCTCTTCAATATTTAAACATTCTAATATCAAATAATTTATATAAACTGTCACATTACTAAATTAATTTAAGTATGCAGGTTTAAGGGGGCCGGGATGTAATTGGAAGCGGTGAAGGCGAGGTGAAGGATACCTTCACATGTGAATACCATTATGGGAGCTCTTTTTTGCCGCGCGGAGGGTGAGTTTTGATCATGGTTAAGTGAAGTGACCTAACGAAACTCAAGGAAAAAGTGGGACGGTCATCACTTTTTATTATTTGTTTTTGTTGTTTGTGACTTGTGAGTATGTATGAGGTATGTTTGTAAAAAAATGAGTTATTGACTGAGATATATTGTGAGATATTTGTATAAAGTGAATTATTTTTATGTGGTTGGTTGAGTTGTGACCATAATGGCTGAAGATAAAATAATGTGTTGAAAAGCTATGCAACAACTAAAGTCGAGGCCAAAAAAAAAAAGTAAATATTACTTCGAGCCTAATATGTCTTCATAAAAGGAATTGGTTGGTCATTAGAAGATACGTAATAAAAAATTGCACGTAACAAATTTATTTATATTTTCTCGTCTATCTTGTTGTTTTTACCTAAATTTTCTTAGTTACTTTATTATGACATCCCTTAAGAAGAAATAACATTTAATAAATAAATAAAATTATTTGTAAAGTGTACTAACGTGTACAGAATGACTAATTGTAGTAAAATTTTATAGGGTTAGTATGCACATCTGTGGTTGTGCGTACGCACATCCCATATTCCCATGAACGCAGTGACGAAGCCAGGATTTAGTGTATGGGTGGGCCAAATATCAATTTAGCAATTAACTAATATAATGTCGTCATGATAAAATAACGTAATTCTAGTCTTCTATTTTAAATGCATGAATACTAAACAACATGACATGCACAATAAAACTAGAATCTTTGGTAAAAATGTAACATCATATATGTTGAAAATCAATTTGAAGCATCTACCAAATGATAATGCCATATTGACATGCGAAAAACAAAACTGAGGATATAAGAAGTCTGTAAATTAGCAATTTTAAGTTTCAATTCATGTAAGGTCATAAGCTTTAACCATTTATGAATTTTTGGGTAGGCCAATTATCAATTAATGGACCAATTCTAATTACTAATATAAAATAATCAATAACCCCTGGAACTTGGGGGTGGGCCTTGGCCAACCCAAGGTTGAATGTAGCTTCGTCCCTGCGTGAACGGTTATCTCAAGATCATGGAGCATATAGCTATGGTAAATATTCATATAGTTCAATTCAGGAGGCTTATCGTCCGCTAACAATGGAAAAAGAAAATAGAAACTACCATAAGAGAAAGCAAGAAAAAAACAAAAGAATAAACATGTGTATCTGTCTTTGAGACTATTTGTACGTTTAAAAGAAAGGAAGAGATGCATTAGTCAAATATTTTAGACAGGAACGTAGTATTTAAAGTGTTAAAATATGATTGAATTAATGGCTGGGGTGGCCCGGCTATTATTATTATTATTTTTTTTTAGCAAAGGCCCGGCTATTATTAACAGATAAAAAATTAAGTTGGTGCGTCAAGGCTTAAGAAACTTTAGTACTTAAAACAATTTAAGCATCTGCGTGGATTCTTAAGACCTTTAAAACGACGATGTTATATAGGAATTTAGGAGGATAATAGCAATATGTTACAGAAAGTGATGGTCGTTAGAAAACAAAAACGACAACGTGTAATCAACACCCCACTTGCCTATAGGGCATGAAATGACAATAACTTTGTGCGATGAATTGAGTTCTTTTTTATCGCTTTGAAAACTGTTGCCTATTGGACGAAAAGTTTAATAATTACGGAGTATTATTATGTTAAATCACGTCGACGATAGAGTAATTGTGTCATCTATCGAAGACCATAAAAAGAGTAAATTGCAAAAATCGGCCTTGTGGTTTGGTCAAATTGCACGTTTCGTCCATGTGGTTCCGAAAGTTTTTTTTTGAACGGCGATATATTTAAAAATAAAAACTAGCAAGACGCTAGGACATTACAACAAGATAAGTTTAGGGTTTTTAAGCCGCTCAGTCCAACTAAAGCTAGCTTTACATCTAAACCGAATCCAATAAAAAGATTTAGATACAATTTCATCAAAAATGCTCGCCTTAGGAGGAGTATCGTGCCCAAGATTTTCTTGTTATGCCAATTCCAAGTATACCACCACACAATGTAACAAATGCCTTCAAACACCTTCTTAACTTTTATGGGAAGCCGAATAGACGTCACCCACTCTAACCAATCATCATATGAATCAATCTCCCTGTTATCCAGCTCCCACCATCTGATGATCTTATGCATAATATCACGAATGAATTGACAAGAGAAGAACAAGTGTCTAGAAGACTCAGCCGTACTATTACACAAGGGGCATAGAATCGTACCAATTTCCATACCTCGTCGAGACATGTTAAACCTGGTAGGGAAACCATATTTTTAACTTTCCAGGCATGAATATTAATCTTAATAGGAACCTCCTTTATCCATCGAGTATTAGTATTACCCGTCGGCAAAATGTGATCATCAATAATTTTCCTGACCGAAGCGACTGTAAAGTCACCCACGCCATCTAAAGACCATGACCATCTATCGTTCGAATTACTGAGAATACAACCCTCAATCTTTTCCTGAATCAAATCCAACAGAACTTGCTCAGCACCACCTCTCGGATATCTTCGAAGAGAGTGTTCCAAACCACCATGAGACAATTTCAACGCGACCGTTATCATTCTAGCGCATAAATTCTTGGAGCCAACTCTTTGAATGCAATATCTCCACGCCAAGGAACATCCCAGAACGAAGTATCTAAACCATTACCCAATATCGGGGTAATAAAACTCATAAGGTCAATACCTTGCCGCTTCAACGTTTCGACTTCCTGAACAATAGAGAGCCATATACACGGATAAGTAGACTTTATCAGCTTACCAATTTTACCTTCTTCGCCATGCAAAGCTGTAATCACCCGAGCCCATAAAGAATATTTTTGGGAGATAAACCGCCACACCTACTTGAACATGAGTGCCCTATTAAGCGCAAATAAACTCGAAACCCCTAAGCCACCAGACTCCTTAGACGCCATCACATTCTTCCATCGGACCCAACTTGGTTTCCTCGATTTCACATCCGCGCCATTAAGGAAACGCGCCCGAATGGATTCCAGTTTCTGTAACACATGCATAGGAACTTTAAACATGGACATATGATATATATGCATACACCGTTCATATTTTGCATTGTTTCGTCCGTTTTAATCCTCCATTTTAACCAAATTTAAGTGGATTCCATTAGCAGTTACACGTTAGTCCTTTTTGCTAACTAGATTTAAATGAGCCTGGAGTTCGCATGTTTCCATCAAAAGCATTCCTAAACACCCAAAACTCAAAAATATAGGATTTAGGGGAATAAATAATGTAAAGTCTATTAAATTAAGAGCTTAATGACCCCCAAAAAAACCATATGATTTTACACCTCATCATATTGTTGTTCTTCCGAACAAACTGTTGTATCTGGAACTTGATTTCACGATATGAAATTCCATGATAATAGTTCGTGACCTTTGGTGAGTTCCTTCTGTGGTTTACAGGTGGATTACTCCTTCAGGTATAGATCTCTTAGACGGGAATCCAATTAGCGGAATAGATGCTGGACGGATTAGTTTCCTTACGTTTTCGGATAGCTGCTTAAAACAGTGGTCGTACATGATGTTGACTGAGCTGCCTCCATCTATGTAGATTCTACTCTAATAATTTTATGTAAATCAACTACTGCCGTGATAACTACTGGATCCTTAGAAGGAAAGAATCTTCCAAAGAAAATTCTTCCTTGGTTTTCGGAGTCCACTTTTCTAGTACTTCCTTATTTCGCTTTACGGTATTCATGTTTGGATCATGTACACGTAAAGCAATTGTTGAATACTGTGATTATTTGTGAGATGTAAATGATTTTGTTGATCTATCATGGTTGTGAAACATGCCTTATAATTATGAATCGAAGTTTATATTTATGTTGTAAATGAAGGTATTTGAATTTTTCGGTTCCAAAAAATAGAAAAAACAAAGCCTTTTTATGTTGCGTAAGCGGATGGCGTCATGTTTATATATGATATGCAATCATTGGTTTTAGAGTGTGATTAATGATAATCGTATGTTCTGTTTCCCACGTTCGGTAAAGACCCTAAGGTAAGATCAACGACCATGATTTGGGGTAACAGTGTACCACTCACATACGACTATAAAGTGTGTGTTATCATATGTGAAAAATCTGAAGATTGACTAGCTTCGAGTTGATTTGGACTTGGTCCATTTCATGAATGAACCAGTATTTATAGAGATTCATTTAGGCTTTTGTGTCACCTATAATTGACGTTCATGGATTTAGGCTTTTGATATCACGCATCAGCATGATATTGGCAGCACTATCTCTACTCGAATCAGTTAGTGACACGTGTTGTTTGTTATAAAAGCCTTAGGTAATATTCCGGTTTAGCTGTTGCCTGGTGTCTTGGGCCTATTGTGGGTATATGAGTCTTAGCCATTTGGGTTGAAATTGTCATGCTATCAATAACTCATTCTCTTGCATTATACAAACGGATCCAAATAATCCATGCTTAGATAGCTGCATTATAACTACCCCTTGTTTCCTTTTATTCAACAACTTTATGGAACTTTGCCTTTATCTCTCACGTTTAATTATCGAGATAAATACACAGCATTCTTTTGTGCTTACATAGTTTATTTTGCCTCCAAACTCTAAGCTACCAAGTTAAATATCCACACTAGGAAAAGGACTGAGATTATGCCTTTGTCACGAGTCCTACTTATAACTAGGTTTGTCATTCTTAGTAGAATAGGTTTAAGTGTCATCATATGAATAATGGTTAGTCACTAATCTTTAAGTAATAGAGTAGTAACACCTTTAAAATTAATAGCTTTGCTTATGCGGCTAATCTATAAAATACTTAGTCGTGATACAAGATGACTCATGTAACCTTTTACATTGTTTAAGCAATATAGTACGTGACACCTTCAAAATAAGTAGCTTTGCTTATGTGGCTAATCTATAAAATACTTAATTACTTGTGATATTAGATGAGTCATGCAGCCTTTTACATTGTTATAAACTTATAAACATACAATATATTTACGAGTGAAATCACGCAAGCTTCTTGCCTTAAAATGTTTAACATATATGTTTCCATGCACGTATCAAAGCTATGTCCTAAAGTGGCAAATTAAGCTATTTAATATCTATTTAACATATTTGGAACTTTATAGACATTTGATCGCAATTCAATTTATATATGTCAAAACTGGGTCCTTATAGTTGGAAGCAAAAATTGATAGTTGACCACTTAGGTTGGTTTTGCTCGGGTTTGTGCATTTTTGCGAGCCAGCTTACCCTTTTTTTTTTTTTTTTTTTTTTTTTTTTTTTTTTTTTTTTTTTTTTTTTTTTTTTTTTTTTTTTTTTTTTTTTTTTCTATTTTACTATTCAAAATTATTTTTTATTTAAAACTTATTATAAATATAAATTTTCTCTCCTTAACCATCTCAAATTCAAGTCCTTTGTCACATCTAAATCACAATTCAACCCTACTTAATAACCAAAGGGATCTGTAAAATATATAGTTGAGTATGTTATATTACCTTATATATTCGTCCCAAATTAAGTGTCCAGTTTGACTTTTTGAAGTTTTTCTTGTTCAACTTTGACCTTAAATACTTTCTTTGTGTGATATAATACTTGATGCAAATATAAGAATATATTGAGTTTTAAATGTATTTTCATTAATATAATTTCCACCAAGTATTATATAATATAAATAAAACTTTTTAAGTTCAAAGTTGAATAAGAAATACTCCAAAATGTCAAACTGAACACTTATTTTTGGACGGAAGGAGCAATAATTTAGTAGTCCCACTTGATAAATCCTGGTAACTAAATAAAGAATTTTGTAAAGTATGTAAGAAGATGTTTTGATAATAATTGTTGGACAAATTAACTGTTCAACAGTCTCTAACTATATTTAAACATAAATTAGATTAAGTATAAAACAAATTACTCTCTGATAATGAAATCAGTGAACAACTTCAGAAGGTTCAAGTCATAGAAAACTTTAAGAAATCACATACAACTTCAAGAAATTAAAGACATCTTGAAGATATTCTTGCTAGCTGATGCGGTATCAGCTATTACACATATGAACTAAAAGCTGAAGAACAGAGATCATAAAAATGCTCTGATGATCCTATCAGCCCGTCGATATAATTAACCAACATATTTTAACTCGAAAATATCTCTTATGTATTTAGGCGGTACTTTTTCAAAAAAGTTTAAATGAGAAGGAGAAGGTACAACATTTAAACAATAATACAAATACGAGTTGATGAAAAGGCATGAATAGATGTCATAACTATTTCTCAAAAGCATGATTGTTGTACTTTCCAAAATATATACTTTAAAAAAGAGTTTTTTGTTTGACTATAGTATTTTTAAAATTTATTTAACAAAATTACTTTCAAATTTATTTAACATAATATGGTAGTTTGAATGTTTTATTGCCCATCTCACCACAAACGCGATGACACAAGTTTATGAAATTCAATAGAGTAACTACTAACATGAATGTAAACATCCGCTCACATATATCACTAGCTTGTACCCATGTTACAGCGTTTGTGTGATAGTTTGAACATTTGCGGGCCATCAGGTATGTTACTTCTTACATGACCAGGGTTAGTAGTTTATTACAAAATAAGTTTACATTTTCTTTGTTATTTTTAAGTTGTCATTTTTGTATGGATTAAACTTTTTATTCTAGGGTGAAGTTAATGCTATCAAATGGGATCCTGCTGGTACATTTCTGGGTTCATGTTCAGACGACCATTCCACTGCAAAGGTAAATGTTTATTCATATTGTTCTTAAAGCAAGGATATTTTATCTTTTTAAAAGTCACCGTTGGAGTAGTTGTGGTGGGATGAGGCAATGAAGCGTTTGTGTGATACTGAGATTGAGATAGTTTGAAAGCTACTACACATAAATAAACTCTAATAAGTGGATGCTTACATTCATGTTAGTAGTTACTGTATTAAATTTCATAAACTCGTGTTATCGTGTTTGTGGTGGGATGGACAATGAAATATTCAAAAATACCACATTATCTTAAATAAATTTGAAAGTACTCATTTTGTTAAATAAATTTTAAAAACACTATGGTCAAACAAAAAACTCCTTTAAAAAATATAAGCATTTAATAAAAGTTGTACTTATCTAGTATATGTTTGTATGTCTCAACAACCGTAACGTGAGATTCTCAGTTGTCTCCTATATAAAGAGACTATTGATCGAAGTAAATGCTATCTCTTCCGTATTAATATCATATTAATGAAGAGCATTTACTTTTAACGTTAAACTCGCAATTGTCCCTTATCTAATCAGAAACTAAGAGTTGACTTGCAAATTCTAACTCTTGCTTGAGTTTGCTCGATCACAGATCTAAATCTTTTGTCATTAATAAAGTGTTTAATTCGCAAAACGTACACTTTATAATTCTTTAATACATTTTAACAAAGAATTACTAACATATTTGTCATTGTTTCGCAATCTGTCATAGATTAAGAACTACAATTATGTAGCTAATTTTCATGAGATATGTTTCTATATATCATTGTAAACTCATTTATGTTAGTAGTATTGAATTCGTATATGTTTATCTTATTTCGTAAGTAATTCTATATGAAATTATTATGCCAATAAGTCATAATATTGACAATGCAAATGATCACTTCAAGGATTCAACCGTGAGAAATTCGCTAAAACCCGTTTGAGCGTCGCAAGAATGAATTATTAAACATGTTGGTGATAAGAACCGATCGAGTATATTAGACATGATAAAATCGATTACCACAATATTATGTATTTGAATTATTTTATATGCAGGGCTTCAATTATATCACATCATCTCACGAGGACGGATTAACGTTGTCTTTGTCATATTTGCTACAATGGCGCGATATATTATGGCCTGCTAATACGTGCACATGGTTTCTTGACTCTTCAATAGACCAAGTACGATAATAAATACCGAGTAAGACGTAACGCAATTGTTTGATTTGTAGGGGTCGCATGTTCAAATAAAAGGTAGCAAAAAGGGTTTCTTTTTTCAAGGTAAAGAATACAATCTTATGAAACACCAAACAAGAGATACAAAGACATATCACGAAGATATCGACGAATTGGTGCAAACAGAATTAATGGTGATGGTGATTTAGAGGGACATAATTAATATGAAAATACAAAGCAGATTTAACCAGATTATAATAATTTACAACTTTTTGTGTATCATGCTTTTGATTAAAGTACAAACTTTGTTGTTTATCGAACAACATGGAGTTGTTTCTTTTACTGTGTATTTTTTTAGAAAGGGTTTCTTTTACTGTGTATGGGCTTAGAACATTAGACTGAACGTAATAATGGGTGTTATCTCCATTCGATCTACTCAAATCGAACAACATCAGACGTGTGCCCCGTACTACTTGGGGACTAACCGGATTTGGTCTGCTGCCGGACCAAATGAAATGTCGGGTTGTGTGTGTATTTTTTTGTTTTTATTTAATTTTGTGGAGTATGTTTTTAGTTGGGAGTGCGGTTCTCTTACTACGAGTGTTTGGTGTTGGTTTGGTATTATTTTGATGTAGAAAAAGTTGATGTGGCGCTGATGTGAGTGCGATTTTGATTTGGTCTTATTACTATCAGTCATCTCAGCTCCAAAGCCATTGTATCCATGTTGTAAATGCACTTTATTGGTGCTTAATGTTTACATATATTATTCTTGCCTTTAAAGGAAAAAAAGATGTAAATTTGTTGAAAACACCTTCACTCTATTCCGATGATTTTCTTTCAATTAAAGAAGAAGGTAATTAATTTATGAACCCGTTTATTGGTATTAATATAGTTATTCACATCCTGGACATTTTTTTAATAAATATCAATCAACTATGTGTTGAAGCTATAGATATTAGAACTACACATAAGCTTTCTCAAAGAATAAGAAATCAACATGCATGAAATATACTTGTGACTTGCAAAGTTGCAAGCTGTTAAAGTAATTAGAGAGGTAAGAGAAGGGTAAACTGGTACTGTGGTAGGGGATGGGGAACTGTTGTTGGGGATGGGGAAGTCTTGTTTGATCAATTGATTGTTAAGAGGATAAGACCATGAAGAAAGGTCAATGAGATAGTAAATTTGTCACGTCATGGGATAAGACCATGAAGAAAGGTCAATGAGATAGTAAATTTGTGACATCATGATATTGTATGAGGACTTAGGATCAAATGAGAAGAAACTTTAAAATGAGAAGGATGAGAAATGACTATAATTACACATTAGAGATGCATCGATTTGAATTAGATGCATCATTAATCTTTTAGATGCACCATAATATATTTTCTAGCTAAAAATTAGATGCATATACATATATTAGATACATTTCATCAAGTTAGAAGAATCATATATATTTTTCATCCACTGCGGGTCAAATTTGTTGCTAGTACTACTTTGCATTTTTTTTCACTTCAAAATCACTTTTGAAACTAATTTGGATGCATATAAATGAATATAAATGCATCTAATTCAAGTCGATGCATCTCAAATATGTGATTATAGTTATTTGTCATTTTTCTCATTTCAAGTTTTCTTCTCATTGGATCCTTACTCATTGTAAAAGTGCATATTAAATTGATTTTATGATAAAAATAGGGACGGAGAGGAGATGAGATCACATCAGTGTTCTAAAAGACGCGCCTTGGCGTCGCAAAGGCCTCGCAAAGGCGCGAGGCGTCACGTCCACGCCACGCAATAGACCAAGGCGTCGTCTTAAGGCTTGGCATAAGATGAGGTGCGATAAGGTGTACTGGTATTTGAGACGTTTAGGAGATCTACTAGTAATTGGAATTTGGGCATCATATTTGAGGTTTACTGGTATTTGGCCTTTAGGGGTTTACTAGTATTTGAAGAAGATTACAAATGTAAAGAGAGTTTCTTGACTTTATTGCTTATGTATAACACTTTTTGTAAACTCGATGTATATGAAATAAGATATACTAATGAAATATAATATAAATCTATAAATCTATAAATATTTTTTGCCGCCTTAATTCACGCTTTAAAAACGCCATGCCGCCACGCCTCACGCTAAAGCTTGAGGCTTGACCATGCCGCTACGCCACGCCTCACACTATTTATAACCTTGGATCACATACATCATCCATCATCATGTCCTAAAAATAGTAATTCTGTTTTGGTATGTGATATTTCTTACATCAACGGAGGTTGATTAATTGAAGTCTGGTATATATAGGATCTCCGAAACAACTATAGCCTAAGATTATTATTATTATTATTATTATTATTATTATTATTATTATTATTATTATTATTATTATTATTATTATTATTATTATTATTTTCCTCTCCTTATTTTAGTATTTAGCCTATACAGCTACAACACCAAAAAGACATTCTTTCACATTATGCTAACTAACCTCTCATACATTAGGCGTGCACCCTACGCCGTTTCATGTGAAAAAAATGAAACGACATACGTTTTGTTTATATGATGTGTCTTTTTGTTGTTTCGGCGATGTCGTTTGGTAATTTGTTTGACCATTTTTGGGTTTTAATTGGGTCATTATGTTTTCTCTTAGCCCAGTTTCATTATAAACTAGGCGATACACTTTATTGGCCCGTTTTCATTATACACTAGGCAGTACAGCGTGTCTTCTTCAACACATACGTGGCTAAACCCTCAGTTTTCTTTCAGATTTTCATGGATAGCTTAGCTACACCACGGTGTAGCCAAGTTAGCTACACCAATATGCCAATTTGAGGCATAAAACATCAAATTTTATGCCTGATTAACATCCTAAATCATTTTCCACTCTATAACATCTCATAACTAACATCTAACATTGACATTTACACTATGTTAGTTATTGTTGCAAATGTAAGATGTTAGTAGCCATTTTCGTGACTGAAACTAGATTTAAGAACACACACATAAAAATTTGCAACAATATCAAATAATAAATGTTGGAGGTGATTGATTAAGAAGGTTAACCAGTTTAAGATGTTAAGTTGACTTTATAATTGGGGTTTTATGTATTGAATTAGCATTCTGGTGTAGCTAAGTTGGCTACACCCTTTGTGTAGCTAAGATATTCCCATATATATATATAATCAACCTCTGGTCTTGCACAACGATTAGGTACACTGCCTAGAAGGTTGTAAAACTAGGTGTTGTAACTGCCACATCAACTTGTCTTTTCTTTCGTTCTTCGTTCAAATGAGCCTGGAGTTTGTATGTGTTAGGAATATAAATATTCATATGAAAGACTTGGTCACCCCTAGTATCTATTAGCATTGAGTAGCTCGTAGGCTTAATAGTTATAATTTAGATATTGTATCATCATGGTGTCGGGTCGGGTCTTTACCCTCTGTCAGCCTGAACCATAGCCTACGTGAGGCGTTTTTGTAAGAACTATATAAGCCCTTCCCCACCCATGGGAAGGGTTGGAGCTTCATAATATTACTTTCATTTTCTCTCATTAAGTTCTCACTTCTCTCTTCTCTCTCTAGAATTTGATCCATGCATAATCTTTCTTGTGTGTTTTGATTGTTAGTATACTACAATTGGTATCAAGAGCTAAGGTTATAACTAGCTGGATTGTGTGTAAAATTCGTGCTCTAGTTTTTCTTGTTTTCTTCCTCTTATTTGGTTCGAATAGAAAAGGCAAGGAAAACATTATTTGAGCTTTGGTGATCATTAGATTTTGTCAAAGATTGTACTTTTGTGCTTAGATTATCACTAGTGTTGTTTCTTGGGGTTATACGACTCATTTGGTGGCTTTCTAGGAAGATTGAAGTGTTTTTTCTTCTTTGCGTTTTGCCTCTCGGTGAAATATTCTTCATTGAGTTTTGGTGTTGTTTTAGCAGCTTCTGATTGCGGTTTGGTGTAACATTGAAGTTGCGGTTTGGTTTGTAGCTAAACAGGGAAACAGACAAAACGCAGTGAAAGCGACATTTATGTCTCTTGCGGTTTGACCAAGTTGCTGTTTGACCAGTTTGCGGGTTGACCAGGTTGCGGCTTGACCAGGTTGCGGTTTGACCATGTTGCGGTTTGATCAGGCTGTGGTTTGATCTTGCATCTTGCTCAAGATTATTGCGATTTGATGTTGCGTTTTGGGATCTAGTGTTTTGGAACTCTGCGTTTTGAGATACTGCGTTTTGAGCCAGACCCTGCGTTTTGGACTTTTGTGTTGCGGTTGCGGTTTGGCATCTGCGGTTTGCCATTTTGAAGACCACTTTCAAAGATTAACTAAACGTTATGTTGCCGAAATTTTGTCAAGCCTTGAGTTTTGAGCATTGAGACTTGTCTACTTCATTTCCTAAACTCATTTCAACCAAAATCAAACAACATTTCACAAAGTCCAACAAAAATCATCACCTTCAACACTCAATCACTAATCATATTATCGATCCAATCTTTAATCATAACACATTCAAGTAATTCAAGTAATCACTGGTTCACGATTTCTCTTTGACTTTGTAAAATCCCGCGAAAGATTCTATTTCTCGGTTTAAATCAAAGAGTTGTAAAATCCCGTGCACATTTTCATACAATGTCAAGCGTTTCTAATGACATTCAAGCTGCTGGGTTCGATATCTGCCCTCCTATGCTTGATAGGACGGACTATGAGTCATGAGCACAAAGAATTCGAATCTATTGCTTGGTAAGGATAATGGTGTCAACATTCTTCGATCTATTGATGAAGGACCTTTTCAGATAGGCACTAAGCTAGAAGAGATGTTATTTCTACCAGTGAGGATGGAATGGTTACTCTTGGAATTAACAGACCACGAAACTACAATGATCTTGATGAGAATGAGAAGAAGCGTTATGATGCTGATATCAACTCTAACATTGTGATTCAAGGGCTTCTCAAAGACATTTACAAGCTTGTCAACTTCAACACCGAAGCCAAAGCTGTTTGGGACAATGTTAAAATGCTTCTTGTTGGATCTGAATTGACCAAAGAAGATCGAGAATCTCGGTTGTATGATGAGTTTGAACACTTCAAGATGAATCCTGGTGAAAACATCACTGACTACTATGTTACATTTCACAAGCTTGTGAATAGGGGTGTCATAAATCCCGACCCGACCCAGACCCGAACCCGACTAAGGATAATCGGGTCGGGTTACTCGGGTTCAAAATCCAACTCGGGTCAATCGGGTCAACCCGATTAACCCGAATTTGAAATAGGGTCGGGTACCGGGTTCAAAATACTTTGCTATTCGGGTTCGGGTCAACCCAACTAACCCGAGTTTTTTTTATTTTTTTTTTATTTTTTTTAACATATGATTTTTTGTTTTTTGTATTTTAATAAATTTGCATGGTCTTACATTTAGCATTTGGGGTACTCATTTGGATTGTTACTGATGCATATATGTTTGTTATTTGCCTACTGATGCATGGAACAACCAAAAAACCATCTTTTGTTGATTTTTTTTGCCTACTGATGCATAGGCACTTGTATCATGGGTAAGTCCATTTAGCCCATTTGTTGTGCATATATTTTGATTTACAAGTATATTGCACCCTTAGATATTTGTGCAGACTGATTTGTAGTGATTGTTTTAAATTCATTACTAGTTAAGTATGAACTTTCCTTTTGTATCTCTAGGAACATTAACTTGTATATATATATATATATATATATATATATATATATATATATGAAATAGTCACACAACAAAGGTGCTTCGGCGTGACAATGATGAAGGACTATTCATGGCATTGCAAGCTGCAGAAGCTAGCTCTGTTTATTTTTTAGTTATTCATATTGTTTGGCATCGAGCTAAAAGTGATAGTGTCTTTAAATCTAATTTTTTGTGAAACAAATTCTCATTAAAATAGCAACACAACTGATGTTAAGGATCATTTTACATGTGTTTGACAACATATGCAGACACTATCTATGTGGCATTTAGTTGTTTGAGAATTTAACTACTAAGTTTAAGAAAGCAAATGCTATGATTTTGTAAATGGCACAGACCCGAACCCGACTTAACCCGACCCGACTTGACCCGACCCGAATTGACCCGAACCCGACCAACCCGAGTTCAAATAGGGTCGGGTTCGGGTATCTTTTTTAGTCTCGACCCGACTTCGACCCGACCCGAATGACCCGAACCCGACCAACCCGACCCGATTGACACACCTACTTGTGAATGACATGAAAATCATCAGGATGACAATGCCAAATATTCAACTCAACTCCAAGTTTGTGAACAACATGGCACCTGACTAGGATAGATTTATTACAACAGTGAAACTCAACAAAGGACTAAGAGATACAAACTATGAACAGTTGTATGCATACCTACAACAACACGAAAAACATGCTGCTTATGATCGTCAGTTGAGGGAAAGATTCACTCAAACAACAACAAATGATCCACTTGCATTTGTCTCAAATGTTCAGTCGTTCAATCAATTCTCACAAGATCAAGCCTATCAATATCCTTCCTCATCACATAATCAAACATAACTTGCCCAATCTTCCTTGTACCCACCATCTGCTGAGCAACCCCAACCTAGTTTGGGATACTCTCATACCGATAAGATGATTGACAATCTCTCCAACCAAGTTTCTTTACTCGTTCAACAGTTCAGAGCAACACTCCCTCAAACCAACAACCAACTTCGAACTTCATCAAATCCACGTAATCAAGCAACTTTGGAAGATGGAAGGGTTGTAGTACAGAATGTTCAAGGAAGACAGAATCTGAATCAAAGGAACTTTGCTAGGGGTAACGGTGCAGCTGAAAATGGTGGTGTGCAGAACAGAGTTCGAATGCTAATCAGGGACAAGGATGGCAACCCAAGTGCTACAACTGTGCTGGGTTAGGACACATTGCAAGGAACTGCACTCAGCCAAAATGTCCACAGAACTCTGACTACTTCAAGGACAAGATGCTGCTAATGCAAGCCCAAGAGAATGGAGCAACTTTGGATGAAGAGGAGTTACTGTTCCTTGCTGGAGAGGAGGCAAATACATTTGATGCAGATGTTGATGACCAACTAGTTTATGACTTGGCACAGAATGATCCCAACATCTTTCAGGCTGATGACTATGATGCTTTTGACTTGGATGTTGATGATGAACCCACTGCTCAAACCATCTTCATGGCAAATCTGTCCTCGGCAGTCTCATCACCTCAACAAGATGGTCCCTCCAATGTATCAGTAATCTCTGAGGTACTGAAATTGTATGATGTGGTAGATGAACAAAAGATTCCCAACAAAGTACAACAAACAAATGTTGTTGTGTCTGATACTATAAATATGGGAAATAGTAATGTTATCCCATATGAACAATATGTGAAACACAACGAAGTGTCTGTTGTACCAAGTAATGCATCTTCTGTTCCAAATGATGATAATGTGTTGCATGAGACCACTGAATTTGTCTTTGAAGATTCATTAACCACCCAACTTAACATCTATAAAGATCAAGTGGCCATATATGAACAACGTGCTAAGTTTGAGTTCACTAAACGTGAGCAGGAAATGGATGGTCAGATATGTACACTTATTTCAGAACGTAATATAAGGGAAGAAACATTGAAAATGGAGTTGCATTCTTTACAAACATAACTTAAACAAACTGTACAGCATAAACAGGTTTTACAAGAAAACGTAAATATGCTCAAACAAAATTTTAAAGAAAAAGAAGCAAAACTCTTAAATGATTTTTCCAGATTTAAAACGTTAAAGAATAAACTCGAACACAAGTTGTACGTACAAGACCGTTCCAAACAAGGTGCTCAGATGATGCTCAAGCATCAAAAGTTGTGTGATGAACATAGCGAGAAAGCCATAGGTGACCCTAAATCTGTTTACCTTAGAAGTGCTAAATTGGCCCAGCTAGCATTATATGATGGTAATGAAATGCTTAAGCCTGGTCATTCCCTTCTTGATGTGCCATCATCTGAAGAGAGTAATGAGATAGAAGTTACCAATAGAGAAAAATTGGCTGAAAAAATGAAGGATCCTGAATGTGTGGCAAAACAGGTCTTAATCAAACCTCACGATTATTTAAAGGAGAACTCCTTAGCCTTAGTCAAATTCACTTCTCAAATTCAGTTGACTCCGGAACAAGTTTTCTGGAAAGCAGACTTAGAAAAAACCAAGGCTGGGGAACTCAAAGCCAGAAATCCGCCCATAAGAAAATTACCCCTGCTACGGTGTATCCTCCTAATACCCCTATGCATTTATCACCTATAACTCTTCCCATTGATTGTAAAACCTTAATTGGCATTTATGTACTTGATAAAGTATTTGCTGATTTTGATAAAACATGTAAGAAGAGAATTACACCAACGGGTATTACTGAAGAGGAAAAGGGTTTTGAACAAACAAAACGATGCTATTTAAAGATATGGAAAACTTGGGGAAACAAAATGGAATTGAACTTAAAACTTGTGAAATTGAAAGAAGGAATATTCTCATCACCAATGAGAATTTGATTGCTAGATGTATTTGATTCGTTGTGTTTTGGTGTGTAAAACAACAAGTATTCAAAAATATCAACAAAGTGGAGTCAAAGTTATCGTGAGTGACAACTAGACGTAGAGAAATACAAGTAAACCTTTTAGAAAAAGATTACCTCGTTAAACTCGGTGCAATGTGATATTTGTGAGACCGGAAGTGATTATCCCGAAGTCGTACCCCACGAGTGTGAATGGAACAGATACGTTAAAGATCGAGATTAAAGACTGATGTTTGGTGCGAAAAGATTGGTTTGGAATTATGGTACGCTTCAATTAACGAAATTGGAAAATTACGAACGATGATGAAAATAAATTAAGCCTAAATGGAACAAAGGACTAGCAAACTAGGGGAATCCTAAAACACTAGGGAAACAAAGTTAGGTATCGGGAATCCTAAATCACAATCTAAAACAAACACGTAACGTTTATTTAAAAATAAAGTCACGCGAAGATTAAAACGTGAAATTTAAACACGAAGTCTACGAGCCTTACCAAATAATTGTTCTTACGCACTAAAAGACAAAAGAAAATTTTGGAGAAAAAGAAAATTAATTTTTAATGAAAATCCTATTATTCATGAATTAAAACTAATAAACTAATTAAATCAAAATAATATAAAATAATTAAATAAATCTAAAATTTCTGGAAATAACTTATACTAAAACAGATTTTAAAAAATAAAAAAGTTGAAAAGAAGCAGCTTCAATAGCTGCTATAAGCAAACAGGCTTATAAAGCTTAGTATAGACATACTGATAAGAATAAAAGAGTGATAATATACACTGAGAGTCCCTAGGGCAGATGGTTGGTGTGTGTGTTGTGGTGTTTATGCAGGAGGTCAGGGTTCGACTCCCACCTGCTGCATTTGAAAACCATTTTTTTTTAAAAATTTTCTTTCTTTCTTGGCTTTTAACACCAAACTCAACGCTTAAGATGAAACTTTTGGAAAACAGAATGAACAAACAAAAAATCTTAATTCATTTCAAAAATCAAATCCAGATTCAACAATTTTGTAAATTTCTGTTTTGCCTTTCTTTTTTTTTTTTCACTGCCACACTAATCATAAAACCAATAGCTACACAAGCTACAAGCTGGACAAGCAAAAACAAATGCAAGCTAGTAACATACACACAAAAAACAACCAACAAACAACAGATTCAACAAGAATAAAGAATTCAAGAACATCCACAAGTTACTAGCAGACAAAGAGATTAAGAAGCTCAAATGAGTTAATAAGTCATACAAGCTGGTACAAGCAGCAAACAAAATCAAAAGCCTACTATTATTTAGACGAAACACAAGAACCGTGGGGAGCCACCACCAAGACAGCAAAAATAATATCTAGTACACAATCCTACTCTAAATTGTAACCTAGCGACACCATATATAAAAACTACTAAGCAACAAAAGCAAAAGCACTGGAAATCTCCAAAATATCACTGTGCTAGCTTATGTAAGTGACTACGCTGCCTACTAGTGTGCCTGTTGAACAATTTCACTCTGTCATAGCAAGAGCAACTATAATGACCCAGATTGATAGCACGAGTATAAGAATACTATTTTATATGGAAAATATCCTGTATGTAAGGCACACTCATTAAATTACTCCCCAATGGCCTTACGAGCGGCTATCTCCATTAAACATGGTCATCCTCATGATCTCACAGTCTCGTAAATTACTCTTTGGCGTATAATCGTTGCGTCCTAATATGAAAAATGTATCATAGCTCTTTAGATTGACCTACAAATCTATAAACGCCTGCAAACTTATGCCTGTAAGGACCTACACTGGAATCACATGATTGAGGGACAAAAAAGGCGGCGTCTCATTGGGCCAAACCCAACTTTGGAACCATATTATATATGAAGTTGCCATTATGATTTTCCTAGCATAGGCTGATTCGTCTATTGCGTTACAAAATGTTATAGTACAAGAATTTCTCTTTGATTATTAATCAGAACGAACTTTCCCTCATGATAATTGTATATCAAGATAAATCTAATACAGGCTGAGAGAATTTGTGATGGCATTGGCAAATAATGGTAATGTGGTTATGATTAGCGATATTCTGAAACAGACGAAACTTAAATCCTTGTGTTCTACCTCAAGCTTGGATGATTAAAATCAATGTAAGTGACCATATCTTCTTATAAGATATAGCGATAGTTATGGCTGGTGAGGTGGCATATGTTTTGTAAGAAGCAATCTGGTTTTATTGGATCTTTAGTGTAATCTACAAATCTCAATGGGGTAATAGTATAGCTTAATAGTTCTTCCAACGCATACGATGGTCTTGATCTTTGTTGTCGTTATGGTGATGTATTCCATGCCGTCCAACTATGATATAGTTTGCGCAATTTCTGATGATGATGTGGAAAACCAACCCCCTTATGTTTTCGACGTTTAACAAATCAATTAATATTCTTTATTTGAGTATTCTGAGAAGGCCAGTTGCTTCTTCTCAGCCCGTTAAATCTAGTTTGTTAGCCTTGTTCCAACAGCAGCAGTAGCTCTACATCCTATGCGCGAGCAGAACAGAACGATCTTAGTGACGCATGACAATTATAGCTACATGAGACACATTCATTATAGCATTTTTCAACACCTGATAATACCCGTGTGAAACATCACAATGTGTTTTTATAGCGCCCCACCCACTTTATCATTGACGACAAAAACAAATATATAGACCTAAATAAGGGAATATGGTTGTTGCCGAGTATGGTTAGAGTCAAAAGTGTAGAAGCCTAATTACCAATCCTTTGTATCTTTGTAACTAATAAAAAGATGTGTTACTTTAAATTCGATCCGTAGACACCTTTGCGTACTCTATAGTTTAAACTCTCCCAATATAGAAATTAGTCTAAGCGGATAGGGAATTTAAAATTAGTCTCTAATTACGTACTCTTAATACGATATCCCAAAAAGAAACTTATATATTTTTTGAAAGATAAATGTTCGAATACAAGTACGTAAACTCTAACTTGAATGTAAGTTATAGTAAGTCTAACGTAAAAAAGCAGGTTTTTTCAACTATAATTATTAAGCACCAATAACGATAAGTATGTCAAATGCCTAATGGTTAAAAACTCGCATTTAATGTAAAATATATGAACCACATTTTTTTTTTTTTTTTTGAATTTCACTATTAACTTACAAAATCTAAAAATTCGTATCGGTTGATTCATCAGGACATAAAATTATCATCATCATCTTATCTACAATCAGAAAAGTCAGGAATAAACCAT
>LBNU01039420.1:61389-90442 GCA_014162995.1 Artemisia annua
ACGCGCAAGATAAAACGTGAAATTTAAACACGAAAGGTCCTACGAGTCTACAAATAATTTTCTTACGCACTAAAAGACAAAAGAAAATTTTGGAAAAAAGAAAATTAATTTTTTAAGAAAAATCCTAATTATTATGAATTAATTACTTTTGAAACTAAATTAAATCAAAATAAATAATAAAACTAATTAAATAAATCTGAAAATTTTCTGGAAATTAACTTATACCAAAACAGATTTAAGAAAAATAAAATAGTTGAAAGAAGCAGCTTCAATAAGCTGCTATAAGCTAAACAGCTTATATAAGCTTAGAAGAACACTTCTACTATAAAAATAAAAAATGGAAGATATAACTTGAGAAGTCCCTAGGGCAGTTGGTAAACGTGTGTGATGTTTGTGTCTGTGTGGGCTAGAGGTCACAGGTTCGAATCCTGTGACTCTCTTTTTTGAAAACTGTTCTTCTTTTCTTTTTCTTTTTGGTTTGTTTCTATTGTTCACAGATTCACAAACACAAACACAAATTCAACTATGAAAACAGATTTCACAAACAAGATGCTATTCAAAACACAGATTTCAAAATCAAACTTTTTCAAAATTCGTTTTCTTTTTCTCTTGTGACTGCCAAACCAATTACCCAATTCAATTAAGCTTAAACAAGCTTTAGGCTTAAATAAACCAAACAACAACAACAAAAGCAAGAATAATCAACAAGACCAACAATTAACACACAACAAGAACAACAAATCACTAGCAGCAGCAAATAAGAACAACAACAAGCTCAAAAAGCCAATAAGCCTTAATGAGCCTATAAGCTCACAAAAGCTGATACAAACCACCAAACAGCAATAACTACTACTGGGAACAACAATGAGAACAAGATCAACAACAATAATCAAACACTATGAAAGATCAAAACACTCTCAGTACAAACTGAGTTGTATCTACAGAAGCAGTGGGCTTGGGAGGTACTTTTAGGGCAAAATAAGCTATGGTAATAAGCACTTCAGGCCAAACCACTATTGGAACTAACAAAACACCCTAGCAGGCTCCACAAGTCACTAAAAATCAGGACCTAAGCTCAAGAAATGAGCAAGTTGTTAAGTTGAGAAAAATGGGTCAAATGCACTATAGCTGGGTGCAGGGCAGATAGGTGCTCAGATAGGTAACTTTGGGATCAATTTACACCTAGCAATTGAACTTTAATTTGGCAATTTCTTTTTGATCCAGAATCCTTAGCAACCCAACAACACAAAGCAACAATTTTTATAGATTTCTAACAAAGATTGAAGCCTAAAATTGATTTACCATTTTGTCCCAATTTAACAGACTTAGAAAATTTTTTTGACTTTTTATATTACTAAAAACTTTGACTAAATTGAAATTTAAATGCTCCTAAATTACTAGTTATAATGTATTAATCTAAGTTATAACTAAAGTAAGCTAGTTTAACAACTTTTAAAACTGAAATTATGATTTATGTGTCCTAACTTTCAAACAGTTAACTGTTGAAAAATTTTAAAGATGAATTTGACTTTTTGAACTAATGACCACTAATATTATGTTATAACTACACTATATTGGTCCTAAGAATCATGTCTAAACACATAATAACCACTGAGACTCACAAGAATGCAATGAGACAAGCAAATCCAAACACCCCTAATCTAACTGTTTTTAAAGATTTTTGAGCAAACCCCTAAACTACCCTACAATATCAAGTGATTAACTTAAATTATGCTACAACAGATCCAAACAAACATAAATTAACAACTAATAACAGCAACAATCAAGAATCTCAATTTATGATTAAAATTTGGAACAAACACCTACTTGTCATCCAAGATTGTGAGGATTCTGAGAACAATGAACCAAGAACAACCTATGCACCTCCCATGAGGTTCTAAACCAAATTCAGCATCAATTCTGCAACTGTTTCTACTTCTTTCTTCTTCTTGTTGTATTTTTGTGATTTTTTTCTTTGAATTTTCTGTTTTTCTTTTCTTTTCTGTTTTTCTATTTTCTTTTGATTCAATTTACTTTAACTCATTTAAACTACCATTCTGAGATCAAACAAAGAGCATTTGAAGAAATAACAAAGAATTTGGAAATTTGAATAAAGATTCGAATTTGCATAAACTGAAATAAAACTTTAATTAAACTTGAACATTAGAATTACAAAACTAAACTAAGTTGAAAACAGAAAACTACTAAGAAAGAGGATGCCTCTAAGGGCTTACAAGAGCTTCCTATTTATACTAAATTAAGAGTTAGGTAGGAAAACCCTTCTTGTGCTTCTTTGCTGTGAATTAGGGTTGCAACATGATCTCTTGAACCTTGTGATGAAATCCCAGCCCTTGAATTGCTGTGAAATTGATCCTAGCCATGTAATGGGTTTTGGCGGGAAAACAGTTGTGATGGGTTTTTGGATTGCCAGGGTGTAAAGGGGTTAGGTATGGGTTTTGGAGGATGTAGTGGGATGGGGAGTTGGGATGGGGGAGCTTTTGAGGTGAGGAAGAGTATGGCAGTGGTGGTGTTGGGGAAGATGGTGTTTTATCCAGAGGTGAAAGGAGGGAGGTGGGGAAGAAAGAGGGTTTGACCCCGTGTTTGACCTGGATGTTTTTTTATAAAAACGTGGTATGGGTTATAAAGATGTTGGGCTGGGATATGATTGGGCTTAGGCAGGGGTATTGGGTTTATTTATAAAGGGTGGGTTTATGATTAGTTACATAATAGGTCCGTTTGGTTTGAACAAGGACCAATTGTGTAAACTACTAATTTCTGGGGGACCAAATCTGCCTAATCTTCGAATTTATTCCAAGGGCCAATTATGCCATGTTTTGATTTCCCAAGGACCTTTTGAACATTTTTCTTCAAAGTAAACTTCCCGGGGGTCATTTTTGCAACTTTTGAAACTTGAGGGACCCAACATGTAAAATCTCCAAACTTGCAATCCAGGGACCAAATTTGACAACTTGACTTTTCAAGGACCAAAGTTGCCTTTTCCTTCCACCATATTCATCCAGGGGCCATTTCTGCCATTTCTGAAAGTTCAGGGACCAAACTTGCCAAATGTGAAACTTCAGGGACTAAACTTGTAATTTTTTGAAAGCTTTTCACCCAAAGANTATACTTCGTAAGCAAAGCGCTTAAGAAGACGGAGATCAACTATAGTCCAATGGAAAAGTTAGTACTGGCACTAGTATTTGCAGCCAAAAGACTGCGCAGATACTTCCAAGTGCACCCCATTGTGGTGATCACAGATCAACCTATCAAGCAAGTCATCTCCAAGCCCGATGCGTCTGGGCGATTGCAGAAGTGGAGCATATTGCTAGGTGAGCATAACATCTCCTATAGACCACGCACTGCAGTCAAGGGTTAGATACTTGCGGACTTCATCATCGAAAAGCCAGACACCGATGATACACCTCAACACCCCAAGCCGGAATTACAAGAACCATGGATCCTTTTCACGGACAGATCCTCATGTGTGGATGGTTCAGGCGCGGGCCTTATACTCACCAACCCAGAAGAAATGGAATTCACATATGCCCTACGCTTTGAATTCACCGCCACGAACAACGAGGCAGAATATGAAGCCCTAATCGCTGGACTACGCATTGCAGCATGAATGGGTGTACGCAACCTAGAAGCAAACGTAGACTCCCGATTGGTGGCCAACCAGGTGTCAGGCGAATACGAGGCTAAAGAAGAAAACATGATCTAATACCTCGAAAAAACAAAGTCCTTAATCCAAGGATTTGATAGGTTTACAATCAAACAAGTCCCTAGAGGGGAGAAAAAGAAAGCAGACGCGCTGAGCAATATTGCGTCTACAAGTTTTGCTCATCTGTCAAAACAGGTATTGGTGGAAATTCTAAAAGACAAAACCATCTCCGAGATGGAAATATCCACGGTGATAGAAGAAGAAGGCCCTACATGGATGACCCCTATCGTGGACTTTATCAGCAAGGGCATACTACCCCAAGAACAGAGGGAAGCTCGACGAATATGGCGCACAGCGCAACGATTCGAGCTCAGAGATGGCGTCTTATACAGGCGCTCATTCTTGCAACCATGGCTTAGATGCGTTGGACCTCTTCAAGCAAATTACGTACTCCGAGAGATCCACGCTGGTTCATGCAGTATGCATTCAGGACCACGGTCTGTCGTGGCGCGAGCCCTAAGGTCAGGATACTACTGGCCCACTATGCACCGTGATGCGCGGGATTTGGTACGGAAGTGCAGTGACTGCCAAGTTCACAGACCCATCCCGCGCCGACCACAGCATGAGCTAACACCCATCACATCGCCATGACCATTCTACAAGTGGGGTATCGACATCGCTGGACCTTTCCCTGTTGCCGCGGGAGGATTGAAATTCCTCATTGTGGCAATAGATTACTTCACCAAGTGGATTGAGGCGAAAGTAGTAGCAACAATTACAGGCAACCAAGTTAAGCGATTCGTTTGGGATAACATAGTATGTCACTTTGGATTACCTGGAGAAATCATCTCAGACAACGGAAAACAATTCCGTGATAATCCGTTTAAAGATTGGTGCGAACAACTGAATATCACTCAACACTTTGCGTCAGTAACTCACCCACAAACCAATGGTCTGGTTGAACGCGCGAACCGTAGTCTGGGTGAAGGAATCAAAGCGCGTCTAGACAGACACAAAGGAAGATGGGTAGAAGAACTGTCACACGTTCTCTGGGCGCACCGAACAACCATCAAAGTTAGCAATGGAGACACTCCTTTCTCTCTCGTCTATGGGACAGAAGCTGTAATACCAGCTGAAATTGGTATGCCAACTATCCGCACAGCAGAAGTTAACATCGCCACAATGATGATGAGCGGCGCATAGACTTGGATCTTCTGGAAGAAAGGCGTGAACGCGCAGCGATACGGAAAGAAAAAGCCAAGTCAAGAATGAAAGGATACTATGACGCCAAAGTACGAAGCACTTCATTCAGACCAGGCGATTTCGTATACCGCGAAAATGACTCAAGCCGCGCAGAAGACACTGGCAAGCTAGGACCAAAGTGGGAAGGACCTTACGAGGTCGTTGAAGCACTTGGAAAAGGCGCATACAAGCTGCGCGACAAGGATGGCCATGAGCTACAACGCACGTGAAACATTCGCAATCTCAAGAGATGCTATCTTTAGGAAAGGCTACGGCCCCACACATGGATACCTATGCACTTTAGTATGTGCCCCAATAAAGATCCATGAATTTTTACTTTTTTATTTATCTAGATAAGTACTTTCTCTTTTTTATAAAATTTGCAACTAATAATTCAAATTCGCGGTTTCTAGCTAACTCCACGTCACATTTTCTTTACATTGTTATCTAAATATTATTTATGTTAAGAATACCTGGGCTAAGTTTGGATTGGAACGTGTTATGTTGAATAATGGATTCTTTTTGTTTCAATTCTCTACTAAGGAGGGTATGGATAAAGTATTGGAGGCGGGGCCATGGCTGATTCGTTCGATGCCTATTTTCCTAAGTGTTTGGTCCCCTAATACTACACTTGCCAAAGAGGAAGTTACTGCTGCACCCGTATGGTTGAAATTACTGAATGTTCCAATTGTTGCTTATACGGAGGTTGGTTTAAGCTTGATTACGACTCAAATTGGTAAGCCTATTATGTTAGATTCCTATACTAGCTCTATGTGTGTTAAATCTTGGGGTCAGAATTCATATGCTCGTGCTCTTGTTGAAGTTTCATCTCTCGACGAGTTATTGGATCATGTGGTTGTGGCTATTCCATTCTCTAATGGGCAAGGTTATTCGTTGTTGCGTGTTGATATTGAATATGAATGGAAGCCGCCTCGTTGTACTTCATGTAAAATTTTTGATCATATTGATGCTGCATGCCCTAAGAATGTTAAACAACATAGTGTTTAGAAGAATGGTGATGAGGAAGGATTTGTAGAAGCTACCAAACGAAAAGGTAAGGGTAAAGGGCCCACTCAGGTTATTGATGGTGTTCGTTTTTCGAAACCTAGGGTCACATTGAATTATCGTTGGCAGCCAGTTTCGAAAAAGAAAGTGGGTTCCGATGGAGCGTCGTCTTCAAAAGGTAATGGTACTAACAACAATGCTGGTGGCCCTAATGTGCATGCTGCTCAAGATCCGGTTAATCAAGCGAAAAGTGATGTGCATACTTCTAATAAGTATATTCATGATGATTTAAGTGATATCGTCACTAAGAATCCATTTGGTTCGCTTACGGATGAGGTGACTAATTCTGAAATGGGGCCTGAGGTTGGGTTGACACAAGGGGAGCAAAGCGGTCATGTTATGGAGATTAATAGTGACAATGAGGTTGATGAGTCTATTGAGTTTGGTAAACCAAGTACCCCTATCGTCGAGAAAATTGATAAGCTTGAAAAGCTTATTATTGATGGGATAGGAACGCTTGTGGATGATAATGGGAAACCTGTTCCGGTGGTCATTATGGCATGTCATAAATGTTCTAGTGGTTGTTCAAGCGGTTGCTTGAGGTTAATGTGGTACTTCAGCCACATTCCATTGTACTTTAAACGTTTATTTGGTTAATATATTTTGCCAGGGTGGAGATCCCTTTACCCAAAAAAATATTATTTATGTTTCAATGTGTTGGTTACATTACCTTTAGCCTACATGGTGTGCATGCACTTACTAATACCCACGTTGGTAAAAGGATGAGTTAACCTACTAAACAACTCGTTGAGTAAGAGGGTTGCAAACCATCAACATTGGATCACGCATCCTTGTTAAACACCTTGCGTTCAAGACATTGGCGTAAGTTCCTTGCGCACCCCACGATGGATGCGCAAATACTGCACACTGTGCGCGTTTAACAACTTAGGAGCCAAGACTCTTGATTCCTTAAAATAATAATTGCAGTACGCTTCATACAGTTACAAAAATTCATAGACAACTGTGATTTTTTCTAAGTGAACAATTTCATATATGAATATGATCTTTACCTTATGAATTTTATACATGATTATGATCTTCTTCTGAGCACGCTTTGATACTTAGCAGTCTTAATGAAAAGATATGCAAGTTATGCACAAACATCATTCAAAATGCTCGCGAGAGAACAACAAGTTCAAACATATGTCTAAGTGCTTGGAGAACTATAAAAATGCTAAGTGCATACAAAAAAGGCAAACGTACAAATGAACTTTTCTTTTATAAACGGCGTGTTTATACATACAAATTTGTTCAAAAAAATGCTAAGTGCATACAAATTCGTTCAAAAGGAAAAAACATCATAAGCTTAAAAGCTATGCGTACGCCTCAGCTGAGTGCTGCTCCCACAAAATGCTGCTTCCTTAGCATCCCCGAGTCTTTTCAGCAGTTCAGCATCACTGAGGGAAACTGTTGCCACGCTAACAGGCACACCGTCAGATCTAGGGAGGTGAGCCGCGCCAAGGCCGCACAAAATGGCCTTCCCTTTGATGCCCTTTTTCCTAGCAAGTCTGGAGGCGTGGGCAGTTAGGGACTCCTGCAAAGGCACCTCTTTCTCAATAATGAACGGATTAAGCAAATCACGCGGTTGAGCAAAGAGAGGTACCTGCAACTGCGAAACATCGGGTTTCAGGTAGAAGTCTGGTTGCTGATCGGCATCGTCCAGCAGATGCCTCGGCAAAGTGAGCCCCTTCATGATCACGTCAATCGGGTAGTCCTGATCGCGCTCCAGCTGCGCGATCTGAGGAAGCTCAACCACCTTCAGCTCTTCCATAGCAGCGACGAGCTCGTCAAGGGTGCTCGGCTTGTACCCGGGAACCTCAGCAAGGGGCACAGTTAACAGCTTAGCCTCGTCCAGTTTATCTGCGGCCAAGGTCTTGCCGTGCGCTACGGCGCATTCCACTACTTTGCCAAAGGCCCCCGTAACCTCTGGGGACTCCAAGGTACACATCGCAGCCAGACGAAGCCCGTGGCTGATCAACCACCTACACAAGCAACATAATGTTATAATACAAAAAGATCACAAGTATGGAAGCAAATAACAATGAGGTAAAGGAATTACCTGCGCTCAGCTACGGACGAAACCAGATGAGGGTACAACTCTTCGTCATACTCTATGCTCAGTTTGCGCAGCTTCTCCTCCTGCTCCTTCAACGCAGTCTCCACTGATCTGCGGAACTCGTCTAGCTGGAAGAACAAGTTGGCTTTGTTGCGCTCCAAGTACTTCACAGCCCACAGACAAGTGGACTTGTACTGCGCAAAAGAAGACTGCTCTTGACCCAGATTGGCCCAAAGCTGCATCTTCTCGTCGGCTAACCTCCGCGCATATGCATCAGTGCGCTCCAGCTCAGCCTTGGAGCTAGCCAACTCAGCTTGAGTAGCAGCCAACTGCGCCCTCAAACTGGCAACCTCCTCCTCCTTCTGTGACGAACGGCTACTCTCCCCAGCATAGCCCGTCCTCACTTGCGCTACCAATTCCGCCTGGCGCGCAGCAACAGACCCCAACTTCTCCATCAAACGGTCCAAAGACTTGGAATCCACTCCAGTGCCCCTCTGCGAAGCCTCCTCTTCGATAAAGAGACTCACAAGGGGCGGCGCACTCCTACTACGTGCGTCAGTATCCTCAGTTGGCTGCTTACTGCGCGACAAATAAGAAATAACGTTAACTTATGGCGTATGAGGAAAAAGAAGTCAAGAAAACTCGAAGTAAACTACATTTACGCTACTTACGTGGGGGGAGGAGATGAGGTCACTTCCTTCTCCACCTCAGTTGCGGATGCGCCCTCTTCCAATGACTTCCCAGCTTCAACACTGCGAAAACAAGGCAACAGTTTAGCGAATCATCACAGTTCACAGAAACTTACGCATATTTAAAGAAAACTTACCCAATGTGCGCATCCACAGCTGAAGACGCACCTTCCTCAACCACTGGACGCGGCCTCTTGGAAGGACCCTCACCATAACCACCAGCAGGCGCACGCTTGCGCGTCAAAGGCTGGCTCTGCTCTCCCTCTTCATCAGTATCATCCACGATGATCCTCACGATGTTTGAGGAGTCAGGGTGGGACTGCGCAGCGTCTGGTGCCTGTTCCACCGGTGGGGCCACACTCTGCACCGGCGTCGCTTGTAACGCCGTAGAAGGAGAGTCCTCAGGCTCTTCAGCGGCCATCTCCACGACGCGCCCAGCAGTCGCAGCCAGGATTGGCGTCTCACCCTGCCTCAGTGGGCGCACCCCCACTGTCACAGCCCTAGGCTTCTCCAGGCGAACAACGCCGAACAAATCCATCTCTGCGAAAAAACAAACAAATAAACAAGTTATATAACTTATGGAAAGAGAAGAGCGCTTACACTAATACGACAGAAAGAATGAAGGACAAGCACCCACCCCGACCATTCTCATCCAAGAACGTTGGCACCTCCGTCTCGGGCTGGAAGTAGTTCCGACTAATGCCCACGTGCACCAGGAACTCTTCCGGGTACGAATTGATGGGGATGCGGTTCTCATTGATGATATCCGCATGGTCCGCGTTGTACCATCCATCGAGTGGGCGCTCATCCCTCGGCAAAGAAGCTCGGGTATAAAAGTCGAAGTCAAAAGGAAAGACGACATCGTCAACCCAGAAGAACTTCTCCCTCCAGTTCCGCAACGAATCCACCTTATCCGTATAGCACTGTAGTGGGCCTACGGGCTTGGAAAAGGTGACCCATCCACTTAACCACGTTGTATGATAAAACGCGCGGAATAAATGGACGGTGGGACTAATCGCTAATAAGTGACAATTAACTTCAAAGTTGGATATTTTGGCAGCGCCAATACAATGCAGCTGAGAGATGTGGAGCTGATAGTAGTTCAGAATATCGCTCAAGAACACGAAAAGGGGTACGCGCTGATTCGCCCACTCGAAAAAGCGCATATACACCCCGACCTTCCCTACGGGGAAGTCCGCGATCGTATCATTAGGACCCGGCACCTCTGGATGTCGCGCCAATGGAATGAAGTAGTCCGAGGTGAACTGCGTAAGTTCCTCCTCGGACATATCGGCCGTAAAATCGTGTAATTGAAGAACCATTTTTTTCTAAACAGCGTACACGCTGATTACCTAAGACGCGGAAGATTTTTGGGAAGATGCTTCGAAGTTTTGCAAATGGGGATAAAAACGTTTGTACTGTGATAATCACAGTAAAAATGAGGAGGGTGATTATATAGTATCCCACTCACCACAGATGCGTGACACGTGTAACCCACTAACTCAGATCGTATGGCTAGGAAATGAAACGGTACAAGACACGTGGATAGCCTCCCCATTTACCGAGGCATTTTCGGTGACTTTTTATGACTAGGTACATGGTACATGTATTTAGGTGGTTAAAATCTGAGTTTTTCCCGCGCACGCGTCTGGAATATTTTTTTGATACGGTTTTAGTCTAGTATCCGCAGGTTTTACCTTGCGCACACTAGACTGGGGGGACATGATGACGTATAGTCTATACTCGGGTCACGAACCCGAGCATTAGACGTCACTAACATTTTAAGCCCACCACGTGTGCGCTACTATGATAACGGTTTGGGCTCACGAGGCCCAAACCCAAAGTTATTTATGGATTAGATATAGGATATCTCCTATTAAGGAGATATATATCGAATATCCGATATCGGCGGATAACGCCGAAGAGTGAGGAACACGAAACTGATAAGGTGTCGTGTGTATATATATAGGGTATCATAGCTCTCGTTAAAGGTACGCCTTATAACCCTAACTCTTCACATAACCCTAAATCGATTACTTACTCTTACGCTGGAGGATAATCGTGGGAGACAATTCCACGATAAGCCTAACGATGTTTGTTTGCTCTCTTAGTGCGCAGGTCTCAAGCATTAAGATCTAATTGGTACGAGAACAGGAACCCAAACAAGGAACGCCCAACTTTTGTATCAACACGGTACTAATTCAATCACATGTGATGTCTGTACACTGTGCTATATTAACTAGTTCCATTTCATTTCTTTCTTCTATGTGGGATGGATGTTGAAATGGTCATCATAAAGAAAAAAAGTAACAAGATGTCTATATTTATATTTACACATGACTCATTCTTTGTTGCAATTTTAATTCTACTATTATACGTTACAAATAATCCAAGATGTTTTATATGAAAGAAAAAAACAAATGTAGAGTAAAGATCTTTTTAAGGGCTCTAGGCAGTCTACTCTTAAAAATGGAATTGTTTTTTAAGCAAACCAAGATAAGGAGGTAATTGGTATTGCACTATTGCTTATTATACCCGGTTCAGCTTAGATTATAATGTAATAAGATTTGAACTAATAACTAGCCTAATACAAATCATGAAATGTAACCTGATTTTGGTCTTTCAATTTAGATGAATAACATATTAACAAATACAACATTTCTCTGTGTTTTCTTTCTCGTTTTTCATTGCTAAAAACTTAATGTAATGTCTTTTCAGATTGCTGATTTCGTGTATCCGGAGGGAATAATTGGATCGGAATAATACACTCCCAATGTGACATTACACGATTTATAGTTTTATTCTAGATAAGTTATTATGGATTTATGGGGTGGTACGTGTGGAACTGGAGAGTATGGAAGTATACTGTATACTCTATAGTTTCATGTTTTACTTTTGGAATGGCTGGTATTTTAACGTATACAAAGTAGTTTTACTATGTGTTAGTGAAATCGCGGTCATTTTTTCTAGTGTGTTAGAAAATGAAACTGACTGTGACTATATAGGTTTAATAGCTAAACGATAAAAGTTTGCTTCTATCAACTATGATTCCCAGACAATGGGCGCCTTTCATCATTTCACGTGGAATTTTATTAGAGAAAAGCTCCGAGGAGCAACACAAACTGCACAGAAGCTAAAAGATAAAAATTTACAACACAACTACATTAAAAACCAAAGGAGAAGATACTAGGATCTCATTGCAAGGGCCTGACAACCAAGCTTCTTTGGTTGAGGATCCACTGTTTTCAATTTAAATTCGGGCTGAGCAACGTCTGCCAATCCATAGGGACAAGAGCCGTTGAATAGATGGAAGTAAAAGTTTGATATGAATCAAATTGGCTAATACTCGATTAATATAAAAAGAACGAAAGTGGAAAACAAGAACAGACCTCCTGCACTTTGAGAAGCAGGTTTCTCCCTAGTCTATTGACTTCAAATCTTTTTATATAATAAAACAAAACCCCTAGTGGGTACTTTCGTATTTCGGAAAAAAAGAATATTTCTTTATTAGGTAATATTTTAATTATTGTTTTCTAATTAAATTTTTTTTGTTGATATACTACACAAGTATAAGATAAATACAAAAAAATATAAATAAGATGCAATACTACACAAGTAGAAGATAAATACAAAATAATATAGATAAGATGCAACAAACAACAAGATTAAATTTTTTAAAAGATTATCTTTAATAATAAAAATCATAAATCAAACAAAACAAAGATTAAATTATTTGTTTTTTAAGAAATAAAAATATTTCATTCAAAAAATTTTAAATAAAACCCGCGCGTGCGCGGGTATTATAACTAGTAACTCTATATCCTAAATTGATAATCTGCGTGAATATAAATAGAATCCTAATCATAATTCTAATAAAACTCTAATACGTAAATAATAAATAAAAGATAACTGCTGCCACTTTCAGAATTCAAAATTTACCCAAAAGACCTTCAACTTATCTCTTTTTACGCCTCTGGAACACTTGACCCCACTTTTGACCCGTATTCATATCAAAGTTCCGAACAAACTACCACAACCAAATCAATAGCGGTGTTAACAATCTTGTTCCTCCAACTCCCAATAAACCAAATGACACAAAGATAGACTCCTTACAAGATTTTATTAAGAACCGAGTCACCTAGGTCCCGCAATAACTAATCAAGATTAACATGCCCATTAATGCTCTTTTACTTGGTAATTCTAGTTAAAAAAAGATTTTAAAACTAATTATTTGATCTTTGATGTGACAATGGCTAAAACAAAGTAATTGGGTCGAACTACACTTGCAGTTTTTAGAACATAAGAATTTTTATCAAATTCACTTAACGAATTATGCAGTGTATCAGTTCAAGTCGAAAGATGGTGATATTTAAGCACATGGTTCTTTATTTCTTCAAAATCTGTGTTTAAATTTTATTAGCAAGATGGAGGAGGTTAGATTGGTGTAGGAACCATAGCTTTTGAAGTGGTTATGTACATGAGATCTCATCCAAAATAAATTAACCGGAAATGGGGATATAATTAAGTGTACAAATTAACCATGTAGGTTCAAAAGCTTCACCGACAATGAGACAGCATTAACAATTCACTCAAAAGCCTGTCTCGACTCTCGACTAACCAATTAATCAATCTATCAAAACAGTAGCTGGCTACGACGGATGCTCAGCAGTTGTAGAAAAACAACAAGGCATCAAGGACCGCACGCACAGGTGGGGTCAAGGGGTGATACAGTACACCCGGGATCCCAAATGCTTTACTTGAAGACCAGCAGTTTCACATCCGCTGAAGAATAATGACTCATCTTCTTTCCCGATTCTGCGTCTCCAGCTCATCAAGAAAGCTGGTCGAGGCACCAGCAACTCTTCCTCTGATGAATCACTATCTGAAAACAACCACCAAGTTAGTTAAATGACAGAATAATCATCTCATTTACATGTTACAGACATTTACCTGCACAAGTTTCTCGTGGCTTGTAACACTTTAAGAGGAAGCAAAGAGTCTTTATTAAGTTCGGATATTGTTTCACATCTGTTAGAAAACGAAACTTGTTTAATATGACTACAATTTCCAAAGAAATGAGAAAGTTGATCAGATAAGTAGTCTGTGCAAATAACAAAGTAATTATAGCAAGTGAAAACAAAAACAAATCTGACATTCTGATGTACCTTTGCAAACCAATTACTATTGACGATTACACGCATAATTAACAAAAACCTCAGATTTCAAAAATAATTGAAACACGCAAGGAACAACACTTGCTTCTTGAGAACATTGTGTTGTTTTGCATACAAATGGTAGGGCATTCAAGCCATATTACAAACACAATGGGATTTTGTAACATACAACCATGTAGGCAACTTGTGTGTTGCATGAAGATAAAAAAAGAATGAAATTTTGTACTTTTTGAATTAAAAATTTTTGCTTTGGAGGAAGCTATATGAAGTTTTCCCGGTAAACACTGACAGTGACCATATAAAAGTCTAACACATTATTACTAAGTGAAATTGCTTGTTAGTACAACTTTAACCAAATAAGAAACCAAGCCATTGCCTTATTCTTGGCCCATGTTTGATTCTTTTTTGAAACATAATTTACCAACAAAAGGATTGGCATAACGTAAACCATTTTTTAAACTTTTTATTTTGTGTAGTTGATTGGCAGCAATCTTAGTAAAAACCAATCATCCAACGATAAGAAAACATAACAATAAACGGCAATTGCATAACGGACAGCATCTACGAGACTATGTAAAGTGCACATTTCATCAAATATGTTATTGATTATAGAGGACATGATTACCCCTAAAAAACAAATCATCTCCTGAATGATATCATTAACTCACTAATGGCGAATCCAAACATGTAACAAATAACACCGTTTAGATAGAACTTGATAGAACTAGAATAGAATAAGGGGGAGCTTACACAATAAGATGTCGCTAGCAATAATGAGGTCCCATTCTGGACTAGGATTTGGGAAGGGATCACCCCATGAATCTGGTAGAGTACAGAGCATATATGAGGGTATTGACTAGAGATATAATTTAAGTAACACTACATCAAATATATGTCATGTGCATCACTCAAATATTGTTATTGTTATTCTGACATTATTTAACAAATAATAAAAAAGTTCTACAAATTTTCCTGTACACAATTTATTTTCAAAGTTGGAATATTATCGGCTAGTTAAAAATCCAAAAAAGTTTTTAGAAAATTCTTAGAGCGTGAAAAATTTGAAGTCTATTACACTAGAAATTTGTTAGTTATTACTTGCGTGAACAATAATATCATAAACGGAAAAGAGAACTAACGCCTTATATGAGGAAGCACGGGAGAAACTCCGTTGATTGTGCAGTTATGAGCTATGTTATCTTCAATCTCCTGATCATCATAGTCTGAAGTCGTAATGTCTACCTGATACAACTTGTTCAAAAAGATAGCCAACGCCCCTGTTCCACTGCCATCACATAAGCAAAAGTACATAATTAACACAAACAAAATTCCTTGAATAATGATAATTTTTTATTGCAGGTGTGAAAGGAACCAATAATAAGTATAGAGGACTGAGGACTTGCCTCCCCAACTCAATGATACGACGTCCTTGTAAGTTTAACTTTTGTTGAACTAACCACTCTACAAATGCAAATGTTCCTGGCCATAGTAGGTTTGCATTCACCTGGTGAAAGGAAAATTCTCTAATGACCAATTCCTGCAATCAATTGAAATTATATATGATGAAAGATATTAGTTGGTGAAACACTCCAATAATTCAAGATACTCATGAAAATCTACCTCTGATCAACCTTAAAGTTTTCTACCATACAAGCTTTAGTCAGATAATATTATTGCAATAAGCTAAAACGGAAAGGAAAGATGTTAATAATGTACGGTGATCATGAAATCTCAAAATGAAAGTTCAGAATAAAAAAGCTGTGCCTGAGATTGAAAGCTACTAAGTTTATCATTTTGACATTGAGATTTAAATTATCGGTTGTTAGGAGGGTTTTAATAAGTGCGCTAGTGCCAATGAAATAATTAGAAGGTTCTCACATAAGTTAGAAGAGCTAAGCAGGGCAAGTTAGTAGAAAAATACACCTTAGTATCATGATCAATTACTATGCCACCAAACTAAACATCTTCATTTGTTAGATAAGAGATGACTTAAATTTTCATACACGCCAGAATACCCCTATGCTATCAGGTGGGTTGTATGAAAGATAGTGGATACTTATATACGCATATCCTAGTACCCAGCGCGGGTGTCCTAGTACCCAAGCCAATCAATAGAGACTATTTGTTTATTGTAAAATGGCCCTAATAGAAAAGAGGCAAATAGTGCCCTTGTCATTTTAATTTTTCTTTCTCATTTGATCCTAATTCTCTGTAAGCAAAAGCATAAGCCAGAAAAACAACAATCTTATAAAGAAAAGAATGTTATAGAATACTAACCATTCCGGGGAATTGGTGACTTCTTTGAACATAAGAAGAAGAAGACTTATCATCTTGTGTTTGCTCATCATCTGTTAAAATCCAACAAAAAAATACTTTACAGATTATTTATCTGCGAGTGTGTGTGTGAGAGAGAGAAAGAAAAGAATACACATACCGGAAGATGCAGAGGAGTCGTCGTCTTGATGGAAAAGAGAAGATGGTGAAAAGAAAGCAATGTCCATCTTTCGCTCTTTTACAATGATGATGATGCCCTAGTTACCAAGCTTCCATTAAAAGCCTATCATTATACCCTCCTAATCCCTTCTTATTTTCTTTGTAATAACAAGGTTTTCATATTATATTTATTTTATAAAAAAATAAAAAATAGTTAAACTTTAAGGGTTAATCTAGTTCAATTTAAATCCATTTTAGCTTTTCAACCATTTTCATCCTTTTATTTTTCTTTTCAAATTATATCTCTAGAGTTATTCTATCAACACAAAAAAGCAAAGGGATTGATGTCAACCGTCCAAAACATTGAATTTTAAAAGACAAGATCGAATAATAAAAATAATAATAATAATAAATAATAATTAAAAAAATACAAAGGGACTAAAACTATACATTTGTCAAACTAACCCCACAAGAATGAAACGGTCTTATCCATACGTAAATGTCACCCCAGCCACAGAAAAACACACATTTCAAAATCGTCCCTCTTTCTCTCCTCTCAACATCAAACCCTAAAAAACACTTAAAAAAATCAAAATCAGCAGTGATTTAACCATCAAAGTCAACTAAAAATCATAAAAGTGGATGCATCGAAGTTTGAAGAAACCGATCAGGCAAAAAAACGGTGGAAAATGAACCTATTCAAAATCTGATAACTGGTACAGCACTCATTTCGATGTTATTTGAATATTATTTGTGCTTTTCTTCTTATCTCTCTACTTTTCAAGTATTATTTATAATATTTGTGAAGCTTTTTATGATAATACTTTAGTTTTTGATACTTTGTGATGTTGTGAAGATTTCTGTGAAAATATGAGAGATTAGAAGATAGGTTTAGGTAAGCACAAGTGATATTGTGCATATCAGATGTTTCTGCTAGATTTATGGTATAGAAGTTTCAGAGGAGGAAGAGAAAAACATGGAAAGAGAAAAGGAGGATGAAGAGCCAATTGAAGTAATCAAAGTAGAAAAATATCTAAAGAAAAAGGCAAAAACGTACCAAACATTGAGGCCAAGGGCAATTGCAGCACCACTGTTTGAAGCAATGCGCAATTTGACTCCAGAAAGGAAAACAATGATAAGACAAATGGGGTTTGGGGAACTGATAGATTTTCCAATTGGTGAAATACCTACAAAATTAGTGTTCTTTGTAATCAACTCCCTTCAAACGGATTCTATAAGTTTAATGCTTCCAACTGGAAACATCACCATTTTACCTGAAAGGTAATTTTTGGAATACCAATGGGGGGAAGACCGCTTGAAAGGCAAGAAGGAGAAAGACAATTTGACGACCCATTCTTAGCAGAATGGAAATCATAGTTCCCCCCACATGTAAAAAAGATCACAATAAGATCATTATCGGAAGTGATCGCTGCAACATCAAAGGCAGATTACATGTTCAAGACGAACTTTTTGATGTTGTTTGTAAACACAATGGAATGCTATGATAATAGTTCAGTCGTGAAATACAATGTATTAAAGAATGTTTTAAAAGATGATAATGTCCAAGTCATCGACTGGTGCACTTACACCTGGGAATGCGCGAGATATTCAAAGTTTGATTGAAAAAAAAACAGCAAAAATAAGGAGGTCGTGTATTATGGCCCTGTAACATTCTTAATGGTAATTTTTGAATTTTTTTTATTATCAGTTTAATATTGATGAGGCGAAAAGTGTTACGCTTTTAGGGGGTCATTTAAGCCCTAATCCGTAATTATTTGATCAAATATTGCCTTAAATCGTTCCTTTTGTCATTTTAGGTACTTTGGAGAAGAAATCTAGAAAAGAAGGTATTTTGGACGTTTTTGGAGCATAAAAGTGAAGAAAACGACAAAGTCTCAAATTATGCTAGAAACAGTACCTGACGGCGTCACTCTTTACGAGGTGACGGCGTCACGCTTTGACAAAGAGGTGGATAATTTTACACTTGACGGGCCAGAAAGATTTTGAAGCATTTACACGTGACGGCGTCACGTGTTATTTCACCAAGGCCGTCACGTTATAAGTTAAAAAGAGACGGCCCAGAGAGTTTAAAGAGGGACGGCGTCAAGAGTGGATCTGAGCAATCCGAGAAGAGTTTTGGCGGCGAGGTGACGGCGTCACAAGCTAAAACGTGACGTCGTCAAGTTGTAAAATCTATATATAGTTTTCTAACTTNCGGGGAATAGTTATTGCTTAGGTTGAAATTTTATTTTTACTTAGGTCTACTCACTAGATTCCTTTCTAGTGAGATTTTTGTTTTACTTTTCTAGGTTTTTTTTAGTCTATCTTTTTCTTCGTGTGTTTGTTCGTAACCATTACCATCCGACATCATGGAAGGTGGTAATATCCTTGATCCCAACAACCCACCACAACAAAACATACCCTAACCAAACCCACCTCCTAGAGCCCGTACTTTAGGAGAATACTCCGGTACTAGCCACCAAGGCTATCGAAACACCATTGAGCTCACCCAAGGAGCCAATGTGTCTCCCTTACGATCCGACACCATCCGGTTGGTGCAAAGCGGATGTGCATTCCATGGACTTCATTCCGAAGATCCAAATCAACACCTCAAGGATTTCCTTAAGATCGTAGATTCCATAGACGTTGATGTTGACACTCGAGAGACTACCCGATTACGTCTCTTCCAATTCTCTCTGCGAGACCAAGCTAGTCAATGGCTAGAACGTCTACCCGCAGGATCCATCACCTCTTGGGATGATCTCACCACTCGCTTCCTTGCTCAATTATTCCCACCAGGGAGAACCACAAAGCTAAGGAATGAAATCTTGATGTTCCAACAACGTCAAGGCGAAACCCTCTACGAGGCATGGACTCGATTCAAGGACTTACTCCAAAAAGTCCCTCACCATGGCATAGACCTTTGGCTCCAAGTCCAAATTTTCTATGACCATATCAATATCCCCACGAAGCAAACCATTGACCAAGCGGCCGGTGGCAAGCTACGTGATCTAAGTGCGGAACAATCATGGGAACTCATAGAAGATCTTGCTCTCTATGACAACGAAAGTTGGAATGATCCCCGTGATTTGAACAAAATGGTCAAGGCAATATCCTTGCCTTCAAATAATCCAAGCACTTCCGACCATAGGATCATGGAACTTGAGGACCAAGTCAAGTATCTCATGAAATCCTACGAAGCTCCTAAACCTTCAAGCCAAGTGAACAAAATCACTTCTTCATGTGAGTATTGTACTGGTCCCCACGACACTCGCGATTGCATGGAACTCCCCGAACAAGCTTTTGCGGACTACGCATCCTCGCGTACCGACGGAGCGGGAGAAAAGTGGTACACTTTCAAACCCAAGCCAAACCCTTACGGTGATTCTTACAACCCCTCTTGGAGAAATCACCCAAACTTTAGGTGGAAACAAAACCAAAACAAGCCCCAAAACAACTCTTCCAATCCACTTAATCATTTTCAATCAAACGGTTCATCCTCAAACCGTACTTTCAACAACAATCCTTCCAATAACAATGGTAGTACCAATAATTTTGAAGGATTGATGTCTAAATTTATGGCATCCCAAGACGCTCGTATAGCCAAGTTTGAATCCGATTTCAAACAAAGACAAAGCGAGATGACCAATAAGATCGACACCTTGTTGAAAGTTCTCAATGACCGAGAGATGGGAGCCCTCCCAAGCGACACGGTCAAGAACCCGAAACTAAACATTAATGCCATCTATTCGGTTTCGTTTCCTAGTTCTTGCCCACAATACTATTCGGTCAATGCCATGAGCACGTGTTTCAAGCAAACCCAAATCCCTTAAAAAGACCATGAGAGTAGGATATCCAACATTAAATTGGTTAAATAGTTGAAACACCGCCCATTCAAAACCTTGACGAAGAATTCAAGGAGCTCCACCTTGAACGTCCGGTTATTGATGTTTTGGCACGTGCTCACTACTATAATGCCCTCTTGGAAAAATATGAGAAGAAGCTCAAGTTAGGTGACAAGGGAACCGCCTTCGTTCAAAATAAGTTACCTAAGAAACTAGATGACCCGGGCTTATTTGTCCTACCTTGCAAGATCGGTAATTCGGAGGCTTATGACACATTAGCCGATCTTGGATCAAGCCTTAACTTACTTCCACTACCTCTTTACACCGCCCTCAAACTAGGAAAGCTAGAAGAAACTAAGGTAATGATAGGTTTGGCGGATGGGAGTGTAGCATACCCGGTTGGAGTAGTAAAGGACGTGGTAGTACACATAGGGAAATTAACAATTTTAGCCGATTTCCACGTCCTCGACATGGTTAGCGACCCTACATGCCCTTTGTTGATAGGAAGAGGATTTCTAGCCACCGCAAGTGCTATGATTGATTGTAAGGGATCTAAAATAGCGGTAGGAGAAGGAGAAACTTCGTCGGTATATGATGTTAAGAAACACGCCTATGACACCCTTGAGGAACCAACACCCCGTGGGACAAATGTTAATAGGAGACCCTCTAGATACGGACCATGGTTAAATAGAGACCTCATAGGACTCCAACGCCCATTCTACCTAGAAGATGATTTTGTGAACCGAACACATATGGTAGAGCAACTTTTGGCTAGGGACACTGAATTGGACCCATTTGAAGATCCCCTAATTTTTAGAAAGATGACTGACTTCCTAGGAGTTTTGCCAATCAACCTAGCAATGAATAAGAGGAAAAGCGAGGATGATAAACATAAATGGGATTGGGAAAAGCCACCTAAGGAAGGAGATGGATCATGGCACATAAATATGACATTATATGATCTGGATGGAGAGAAGTTTGAGAGGACATATCTTACAAAACGCACCAATAGGAAACTTCAAACCAAAATCAACCCTAAAGATGTCCTCGATGCGGAACTCACCTACGTAGGGTAGGGTGACTTTGAGTCTAGCTACAAGATTCGTTAATAAAGAAAAGCGCTTATTGGGAGGCAACCCAAGCTTTATTTGTTTTGTTTGTTTGTTTGTTTGATTTTATTTGTTTCCGTATGTATGTTTTAGTTTTATTGCTAACAATTCATGTTTCAAATTACATTGTGAAAATGCTTTATTTTGTTTTTAACTTCGTCTTAACCACATATAAAGGTATTTTGCAAAAAGATAAGTGTAAGGGAAATCTAAATTTGTTTATAAGAACGAAATGGACATGAATTGTAACAATATAAAATGAACATACATATTAGTATTTGGTTGAGTCAAATGCTTGTATCGAGTCATAATGAAATTTTGCAGGATTCCAGGAATTATGGTATTTGTTTTTCCAAAAATTTTCCGGAAACTAAACATAAGAATTCTGTCAGATCAATTCTGACGGCGTCAGGTACTGATTCCAGAGAAAGGTTTTTAAAATTTAGTTTTTCTGCCGGACTATGAAAATTACTGCGTCTTTAACTCCAGGAATCTGCAAAACTTTCATTCCACAAGAATTATATCCCTATATAGATTTTGCCGCCGATTTTACGCAAGGTTTGCCTAGATTGTTTTCTCAGGTTAACAGGTTACATTGGACAAGAAGATAAACATGGTATCAAGTTTTTGGTGTCGCTTTGATCTGGAAGCTTGTACATCATCTTGTAAGAAGATCTAACCATGTTACCACACGATCCACATAAAACGAATCAGGGGATTATTTGTTTCATTCTTTCATTTTCTTTACTTTTGCATCTTTTATGTGAACATTGGGGACAATGTTCGGTTTAAGTGTAAGGGGGGTAAATGAAGACACCTTAGAAAATACTATTACGCTTGATTTTTGTTTTGTTTAATGGTAGATGGGTAATAAAACTGAGAGATATATTTGTTAGGGCAATTTTAGCGCCAAATTTAAAATTTTCTACAACATATAGGAGTGTTGACATAAATAATGCATAAAACGTTATTTATATTTTTCGATATCTCTATGTTTTGACGATCACAAAATGTAAAATCATTAAACGTAAGATTACTACGTAAACAAGTATTAAGCTAGTTTATATCATTATATCCAACTTAATCACTTAAGGTATGAATAAACAAGTACTTAATACATCTCATGATCAAAGGGGTATTTAATTAATTATAACAAAGTTTATTTAATTATATAAACATATTATATATTTTTTGAAAAACAATTTTGGTAATCAAGAAAAATGATTTAATCATACTAAATATATGAATTCAAATTTTTAACCAAAATCAGTTAGTTTTTCACCAAATAAACTTTCCCCACAAAAAGACAAATTTTCTGGCCGTTACAGCTGGGCGGCAACCTTAATTATAAGGGGCGGCCCCCTTAATTTTAAGGGGGCCGGCCACAATTAAGGGGACCGGCACGCTCCCTGTGTCAGAAAATGTCAGAATTTTTCCCTATAAATACCACCTTAATTCTGGTATTTATCCTCACCTTTTGCACGAAAATTTTCAGATCTAAATCTCTCTAAACATCTTCCAAAACCCTTTGATCATTAGATTATTAATCCTTGTTTCAAGTGATTCAATCCCTTCACATCCATCCTCATCCAAAGTGCAAAAGAAGAATACTCCTTCAACAACAAAGTTCAAGAAGTATTGTAGTGTAGTTGTGTATATTGTGTACATTATTTGTAAAGTTGTGTTGTGCTTGTAATAAGTAGTTTAGGAGAAGTAGAAGTTGTGTAGGGAGAAGAAGTTGTGTAGTAGTGAAGTGGTGTGAAGTTGTGACGAAGTTGTGTTGTGGTCAAGTTGTGTAGAAGTTGTGAAGAAGTCGTGAGATTGGTTCTAGCTAGGATTAGAACTCGACATCTAGCTTTGTGTCGTTCAGCCGGTGTAAGCGAAAGTTGTGTAAGGTTTCTCCGCCACAAGGGAGTTTGTTGACATAGTGAAGAAAACTCTCGAGTAGGTGACTCGGAGAGTGGAGTAGGAACAAGGAAGGTGACCTTGTAGCCGAACCACTATAAATCCTTGTGTTGTGGTTTGATCTTTCTAACTCTTCTCATTCATTACTTATTTACTTACACTATATTAGCTTAGTTAGTTAGTAATATATATTTGTTCATATAGTGCAAGTCTTGAAATCACATAAACAAGAATCGAAGTTTTTAAAACAAACTTGTTTTCATAAATTTTAAAAAAACGGACGTAAAACTATTCAACCCCCCCTTCTAGTTTTCCACAAGGAGTGAAACTTTAGGCATAATAAGCGTCTCATGGATAGGAGTTGTATTACTAGCACAAAAACCGTACCACTCAAAAATTTTCCCCCAAATATGTGAGGTTCGCCCCTAGAATTGTTAGGAAAAGCATTCATTGTTGGTGCTTGTGTGTGTACCAGTAGTAATTAGATTCTAGAACTTGTGTTAGTGACCATCCCAAATCCACAAGTGAGACTACATTCGTGTAGTTAGATTTACTACATGATAAGAGGCATTAGGATAACCCATGTTTTACACCCGTAATATAATTACATTAACTTCATTGGTCAAGTAATTCTCCCACACCTTAGCGTTGTACTCATTTTTAGTACACGATACCCCTAGTACACCCCTCAGAGCCTATCTTTTCGTTTCTAACTTTAAGCATTTTACTTAAAGGAAGAATTTGTTTACAATCCACTCCCAAATGTACACCCAAATCGCCTTAGCCTACCTTGTATGCACTCATCTTTAGTGCATTATTGTTACAACATTTGTTTTAACCCTTAGTTAATTGTCTAATTGATTACATGGTTGCTAAGTCGAGTCATGTCCTTGTACATATTGTTTGGGACGATGGGGACTCATGGGTAAAGTACTAATGTAATGGAGTAATGGTGAAGAAATCAATTATTACCCCCCATGTGTGCGTTAATATTTTAAAGTACTCAAAGTTTTTCAATTATCTTAATTCGAGTCATTAGAATAGTTACTTGTAAAGTATGTAAAGTTCAAGTGTAAAGGGAGGACCGAGGCCCCTATGATGTATTATTTTGGATGGTAGGGCAAGAGTGTGTGATGAGTGCTCAAACACTCATCATTTTTGGTAAAATCTGAACTGCAAAACATACAGAAACACTCAGAAATGCATCAAAATACTGAAAATATTTCAAAATTGTGTTTTATATGTTTTAGATGCAAAATGAGTAAAAACAAATGAAAAAACGAACAAAGTTTGCAAAATTGGCAGTTTCAGTCCCCCAACTTTCAAAGATTGTCAAAATTAGTCCCTGGTTAAATTATTTCAAAGAAAAGTCAACTTAAGTCCTTGGAAATTCAAAAATGTTCAATATTGATCCTTGGATAAAAGTTTTCACAAATTGGCAAACAAGGCCCCTCAACTTTACAAACTGGGCAATTTTGGTCCCCGGGTTTCAAACTTTGGAAAATTACATTTTTGGTCCTTGGGTTATTCACAGATGGCAAGTTTGGTCCTCATGGTTACTTTGTGAAAATTACAAATCAGGTCCCTAAATTTCAGCTAATTACATTCTAGGTCCTTGTGATTTATACCATAAACAAACCAAATGGACCCCCTTTGTGTTATAACCCATTACACCCCAACCAGCCCATTCCCTTAACCTAGGCCCAAAATAATAAAAAAAAAACCTATTATCCCCTGGTTATAACTCTCCCAGGGTCAAACCCAGTCAACCTTATCTCCCCCCTCCTTCACACCCACGTGAGCTAGGTACCAGCAGCCATCCTTCCACCTCAACTCTCCCATACTATGTTCCTCCATCCTCCACAAGGTCCAAAAAGCATTTAATGCTTTAATAACCTAACACTCCAAGGATTTTTAGCAGTTAAGGAAGTTTGGCGCCAAAATCCATTTCAACGGATAAGATTGATTGAGGACATCAAAAGGTCAACATTATTTTTGGGAAATGCTCAGGAACCATACCTCATCCCTATAAATGAAGAAGAGAAGAGAGAAGTCGAGGGGGACTTAGAAAAGTAGTGTAGCTTAGTTTTCATTAATATTTTTATTTTTAGTTAATTTCCAATTGTAAGCCAGCTTTCAGTTTTAATGAAATTTCAGTATTCTCAATTTTCTTGTCAAAATTTACTTTCAAGGTTTCAATAAGTTCATTTATGGTTTTAAAAGTTCTTCATTAGGATCCTTTACTGTTGTTTAAGCTCATTTAAGCTTTTCAATAGCTTATTGTGAGATTTCTAGCTTGTTTATGCTTAATTATGTTCATGAGCTCTTGGTCAATGATAGTAAACGACACAGAACATGGTGGTATATGGTGCTATATGGTGGTCGATGGTGTACTGAGGTGGTGATATTTAGCCTATCTAAAAGATAGGCATTGGTTTGGTTTGTACCCTATGTTAGTTAGGGGTTGACACTTTGTAAGATTTCATTCAATTTTTAGTGTTCAATTCATTTAGATAATAGCAGATGTAAGTTTCTTAATGATACTGTTTTATTGTTTCCTGTTGATTTTATTCTAGTAATGATTGTAAGATTTGAGAGTGCTTGATCATGTTTGCATTACTATGTTGAATCTGTCTGTATTATGCATCATAACTGATTGATTTGTATCTCTGTGTTCTGCTTATTAGTTGTTGGATATAATTACTGATCCTGCTTCTATTATCATTGTTAAACTTAGTTTGATGATTGGTTTGTTGGTTATTAGCTTAGATATTGATCTCATAGGTTAATCTGTCTTTGTAGGGGTGTTTGGCACAAGGGTTTCTTTTTAGCTAAAACTTGTTTTGAACCATTTTTCAAATTCCATCGTCAATATTTCACTTAATCTAGCTGTTTTACATTAAGTTTCATAAGTTTACAAGAGTTTTCAAGTAATTTAGTGAGTTTTTCAAAAGTTTTCTTTTAAAACTGTTGTCATTAAGTACTTAGGCTAGAATCTGATTTGAGTAGTGTTAGTTGTTGTTCGTGCCTCACTTTAGCTCTCTGTAAGTTAATATTAGTATAGCATCTGGTCTATAGGTTCATAGGTCAAGTTTTCAAGTCAATTTTGCACCTTTTGCCCCATTTTAGCAACCATTTTGCTGTCATAGAAGTTCCAAACAGCTGGGTAGTTTTTGATTTTTCATTTTCTCATTTCTTAACCAAATTTGATAAAAGTTTTGGGAAATGTATTCGTATAAGTTATCTACTTAGTGGTATTTTTCTCTTAATTTTTAGATTTTTTTTTCCAAGGACTTAAGCCCTTTTTCGGGCTGCAAAACTCGTTGACAGCAAGTGTAAAAAAAAAATCCACTTTTCCCTTGACAATAACTTGGTCAATTCTGGACCAATTCCTTTGATTCTTGTTGTTTTGGAGAGCCACCTAGGTAGGGTTTAGGATTATGCTTTTAGTTTAGGTTAGAGTGCTTATCTTAGTGCTTATTTAAGCCCTTACTTTGGCCCTTTTTCTGTGACTGCTGCTACTTTTCTTTTGTTCTTATTTATTGTGCTAAGTTTGTTGATCTTGTTATTGTTCTTGATTAGTTGTTTGTTCCTGTTGTTGTTGCTTATTATTGTTGTTGTTCATGTATTTGTATAAACTCTTGTGAGCTTATTGTTTATTTGAGCTTATTGAGTACCTTTGAGGTCCTTTGTTAGTTGCCACTGCTACTTTTCTTGTTGTTCTTCTTCTTTGATTTTTGTTGTTGGCGATATTGCTTGTAAATGATCTTTCCTCCTTGTTGTATTTTTGTTGTTGGTATCTTATATTAAGCCCCTTTGTGCTATTTGGTTTATTTGTATTGAATTTCAAAAGAAAAAGATTTTAACACAAAAATTTTGGAACTTGAATCTGTGATGATTTTTTGAATTGAAATGAGATTTGTTGGGTAAAATCTGTGTTCCAGAAAGTATTTTGTGTTTTGTGTTTGTGATTAAGAGTAAAAAGAAAAGAAAGACAAAAAAAAATAATAATTTGCAAAAAAAACTGACATGGGTGGGATTCGAACCCAACCCACTCAGTTCACAAACACAACACACACCTCTTAACCATTCGTGCCCTTGGGTCTTTTGCAACATAGTTCTCTTCATTAATTCTTTTATACAGTTTTAATGGTGTTTTGCTTATTTTGCTTATTATCTGCTTTCCAGCTTATTTATACCACTTATTTGCAACTTCTTATTTTTCTTAGGCTTATTTTAACTTACTTGATTTTTCAAAAAAAAAAGTTTCAGATTTTTTTAGAATTGTAATTTAATTATTAGAATTTAATTAGCATAAATTAGTTTTTAATTCGTAATAAATAGGATTTTTATCGAAAAGTTAATTTTCTTTTTTCTAAAATTTTATTTTGTCATTTAGTGCGTAAATAATTGTCTGTAACCCCGTAGGATTTTATTTGCTCTCATTTCACTTTTGTTTTTTGTACGTTAACGTTTATTTAAACTTAAATCGTACGTTTTTAGGTTTTAATCGTTTCTAGGTTATTTTCCTGCTCGTATTTGTTTATATTGTTGGTTTTAGTCATTTTCAAATCATATTCCCTTAGTATAATCAATCATAACCCTATTCCCATTCAAAATCACCCGATCACAAAATCGTTTTCGATACAATTCACACCTCGTCGGGATTTAAACGACCCGGGGAATCTCTATACTCCTCTGGCTATTGCATTGACCCTTTTATAGTTTGACTTTAGTTGACCAATTCTTTGGTTGACTTTTGTTGACTGTTTCAGAGCCAATCAAAATTTGGCGCCGCTGCCGGGGAGGTTGTGTGCGTATTCGAACGTATTTGAAGATTAGTGATCTTTGGATATTCACGTCATTGTATATTTACCATATCCTTGTCCATATTTTCACTCTTTTTATAAAAATCCAAAATAATCGTGAAGATTAATTCGTCTGACTGATCGATTGCCAAAAAGATTTTCCTTCTTATTTTATTTGTACAAAATGTTTTCCAAAAATCCCAAAAATATTCTTCTTATCCCTCTTATCAGTTTGATTCTTTATCCCTTACCCTCTCTAGCCATTTGATTCTTTCTATGTCTCATCCACACCCTCTTGATTGTCAATGGTGTGGTGGTCCTTATAATGTTGGTAATTGCCCCAGTTGTGGCATAGTAGAGTCAGGAAACAGGTCTGTCTATAACCAGAATCCCTATTCCTACCATGACACGACTGATTTATTCCATCAGCTACCACACTATGAGACTCAGCAGTTTTACTGTTGTGAGTACTGTGGTGGTTCACACTACAGTTATGATTGCCAATCGGGAAACACGCTTGTCTATGAGCAGGTTCCTGATAACAATTATGACTACAGCACATACGACTCACAGCCACATCAGTTCAACTGTTGTGACTACTGTGGAGGTCCACACTTCAGCTCTGATTGTCAAACAAGGAATCCATTTCCTTATAACAATTACGACTCTTCGTATCATGACCAACCTCCACAGCACCAATTGAATCAGGCACTGCCACTTCCTCAAAATCTTCTCCTTGATCTTCTGGATTTAGTGAAAGATTTAAAGGGAACTAAACATTCCCAAGATAATCCAAAATCCATGGAGGAATTGTTAGCTGAAGAGCAAGGCTGCTAAATAAATTCCCAAGATGCCTTTGAAAAATCTATTAGGGAATCCATTGCAAAAGAAAAGCAGCCAGATCTAGCTCTCGATTCCGTTTCATTCTGATGACAGTGATGATGAAGATACCCTTGATATTCTTCAATTTTATAAAATTCATCAGATTCATCAGTTGAGATACCATCAGTTGAGATATCATCTCAATCTGCTGTTATCACACCCGAGATTCCCACTCACTCTCTGA
>LBNU01039420.1:93269-123211 GCA_014162995.1 Artemisia annua
AACATTGGCAGATTCGGTCCCTTGAGTTATTTTACAACTCCTACCCTACACTTCCTATAATACCAAACCTACCCTGGACTTTTTAATATAAATACCCTTTAATTATTTATTTATTTCATTTATAACAATAAAACACACACCTTTTTCTCTCATCTCTCTCTCTCTCTAACCCTCACCGCCGGCCACCCTTTATCCGGCCACACTAGCAGATTCCGGTCACCGGAAAACTTTTCCGGCGAAGACCTTTTCTTCTCCAAAACGATAGATCCATTTATTTCCAACCCTTCTGGAGCTTATTAGCTCTCGACGCGCTCTGCAACACCATTTACGCGCCACCTCAGCCCCTGCCATCCACCACCGAGACCACCACCTTCACCCACCATCACTTTCCTCACGGTAAAGCCCTCACACGCGCCTCCCCTTTTGTTATTTTTGATTTTATACGAAACCCTAGTTTTCAAATATTTTTATAAATCGTTTTTATTGTTTAGATCTTTTATGAAAACCTTTTTAAAACATGTTTTAAACCCCTAAGACTCGTGTGGATCTGGCTTTTGTCGCGACTCGGTAAGACACCGAGTCAACTCGGTTGACTCGGTGAGGTTTTGATGTTTCTGTTGTTGTTTCATTTTGTAAAGACGGGGAGACTGATTATATGGGATTTGGAGTTGATTCGGGTCCGTTTGGTTTGTTTTTGTTTTGACAGTCGAGGGATTTAATTTTTGATTATGTTGGTGTGGATGTGAATCGTGATTTGGGAGTTAGTTATGGTTTTGTTACTGCAGTTGTGAGGTTAAAACCCACATAGGGTTAGGCGTGACTCGTGGTGAGACACGGCAAGGTATTATGTTGTGATTGGTTTTGGATCTTGTTGTGGTCAAGAGCTAAGCAAGCTTGACTAGAGTCGAGCCGTGACTCGGGTGAGTCACGGCAAGTATTGATTACTCTTTATTCTCGCGTTTCATTTGTTTAGTATGATTTCGATAATGGTTTCGGCATTTATTTTTACATGGGATAATTTAACACGTAACGAATAATATAAACATGACTAAAACATATGAAACCCTAAAATAAATTGTTATAGTTAAGTGGATTTGACATTGGACTTGGATCCGGATATTGACATTGTGACTATTATTTGTGATGGACAAGGATTGGACGCATTGGATATGCGAGTTGGTTATTTAGACGTTATGGACCCTTTGGTACTAACGATACGAAATGGTCGATAAAACTAAACAACTAATGTTAACGTGAATAATGTGTCCAATTATATATTAAACTTGTGACATTTAGAGATATACTAGGATATATTCGAGAGTCGTTGACTCGGGAAACGTTCGATAAACGGGCAGGTCATGCCAAAATTTTATTAAATCTTTTATAAACTCAATCTTTTACCGATGTTCTAAAAACATTTTCAAAGCTTATACGATTTGACATTTTATCATCTATTTTGGGAAAAATGGGTAAAGCCGAAACTAACTATCAATGTTATCTTTCGTTTGTTTTAATTTATCTCTTTTACTCTTTTTCTCTTCTCGTTTATTCTTTCATTATGGTTTCTCCTTGTTTTAGCGTGAGTCATTATTTGATTATACATTTTATGACTTCTTCACGAGAGCGTGTTACTCTTTTCGTCATTCCTTTCTATATGTTTGATTTCGTTTCGCCGACATTCTTCGCTTTATTATCGAAACTAAATTTTCCTAAGATCCACACGAGATTACAAATGTTTACTTCTTTTATCGCCATTGGAAACTAAACTCTTTTATATTAACACAAGTACTCGAGGAACGTTACTTTATATATATTAAATGAGTATTATTTCTGATATATATTACTCGTTAGGTTGTGCCGAGCCATTACCGTTGTGCTTATATTTTGATGATGATTGTGCTTGGTGACTTGTGCTTGTACTTTCTTGATGCCGTTGTGCCTACACTATTCTTGAGGCCTTATGATTTACTAGTTGAGAATATTTGTGATATCTTTCATTGCTGCGTACACAGGTGAGTCCATAGCCCCACTTTTATCTATTCTAATTGCTTTGCAAACTACTTGGGGTGAGATACATGCTCTATTTTACTATGATCACAATGGTTTGAAAACTGTTTATTGAGCTGGAAACTTATATATGTTGGTACTGTGAGTGAAGCAGTAGCCATTTTGTTGGATAAGCACTAAGTATGATTTTTGCCACTATTAAGTCCCTCGGATCATGAGCCATTAATCACTTGCGAGTGAGCGCGAATATAGTATATAGGCCTATAGGAATTGACCCTCCCACTCCTTTTGCTGGATAGGCAAATTGTGGTGTACTATATTTGAGGTTGGCTAGGTATTTGGCAGTACCTAGCGTAGGGGGCATTTGTATATATGAAATTCCGCGGTTATTGTCGACTTATTTTCAGTACAGTGTTACTGGTGTTGGTTTGGTTAACGCTTGGTGTCATGAGCTTAGTGCAGTGGTATTTTCGGGCGTATAACAACGTAGCCCCTTTCTATTAAACTTGGAATATTGTGATCAATTACTTTCCTTTAAACCTATGGATTCACTCAACCTTTGTGTTGACTTTTAAGCATGTATTTCAGGTACTAATGATATTAATAATTAGCTTTGGAGTATGGTGTTTTGGGCTTGGTGGAGTGGCTAAGGCTGAAGAGGCATTTCTGTCAAGGCAGCTTTACTATTTTTCTATCTTTATTTGCATGTCATTCGTAAAACCTTTTTGTGTCTTTTTGTTACTTCCGCTGCTAAACTTTGTTTATTTTCCGCTGCAAACTCTATTTACTTTTTCCGCTGCTACTTTGACTTAAGAGTCCTTGTACTCTAAATGGTTTGTAATTCGAATGATATGTTTTGCAACATTTATAAACGTCCCGTGTTGTGGTCGTTAGCTATAAATGTGCCTGGTTTCTATTTGCGTAATACCCCCAGCATGATAGCTGCCGTATTTGAGTTGGGGGTGTTACAGAATGGTATCAGAGCCAACGTTTATAGAGAACGAGCTCGCACTCGACTATAAACTTTTTCCTGGAGTCAAAATGTTTTGAGACAGAAAGCCGCCAGCTCTTCATGCCACTTCGCGCCCTGGTATTTATTTAAACTTTATATATACATGCTTTGATATTATGATTTGGTTTGGAACTTCTCCACTATTATGCTTTGGCTTATAAAATGTTTTCCGCGAAAATTTGGCTAGTGTTTTTATACCTTCCCTATGCTCTTGTAGAGTATAATGTCTTTCCCAGTCCCACCAGTTGTTGACCCATTGCTATTAGGAGACGAGGTTGAGTTAGATGTTGATGTTGGTTTGGACGATGAGGTAGGTTTAGAGGATGATGTTGGTTTCGATGATGAGGTAGGTTTAGAGGATGAATTGGTATTGATGATTGATGCTTACCCCGTTTTCGCTATTCACTATAAGTATTGTTATATGCTTACGTCGATGCAATACACATGTCACTGAGTTACGCTATTTCCTTGCATAATTGCATTAGTTGAATTCGAGTTGAACACTCATCATGGTTTTCAAAACGATTTTAAAATGAGAGACATGGTACTAATATAACTAAGCGGAGTATAACTAAATTCATCGACCCTCGGTTGAAAGTAGACTGATCACCTATAATCAACCAAGGATAGTGGGGACGTGGCTTGATCACCTACGTCTCAGGAATGAATTTTGCATCAATCCGGGATTAGTTATAACAGGATTATGTTTCGAAAAGATTTTTCTATTTTTGGAAAATGGCAAAGTTTTGCATATGCACACGACACACTGGCATCACAACACTTCACGAACTGAACGACACTTCGAGTCATTGCACCTTCCGCGTATATGGAACTTTTGTTCGTCACCATCTGACTTCGTTCATACCGGGTCGGGTGAGACCCGATCGGTCACTGTTTTGAATTCGAGCTACTTATCCTAAATCGATCGATATCATGTTTGGCACACTAATATGTTTTGGGATTGATGGTATCAATCAAGTTCACGTGATTTTGCGTTCGAGTTATCGGAATATTTATATTTGGTTTTGGCTTTGTTTAAATTTGGATTTCTTGAATTCGTAAAATTTGGATTTCGTTGTGATTTTGAAATGGTCTCTTTGGCCTTGTTTTGTTTTTTTTTGAAATTTATTTTTGGTCACGTTACAGCATAAACTTTTTAGGGGTATGTTACAACCCTCACTGCTCAAACTTTACACTTTGTTGATAAACCGGGTTAGATCACTAGTTGTTTAAGCGTGACTATTCCATGACACCCATAAGGTGAACCTTTTTATGGAAATGAACAATGAGATAACCAATGGACTTTTGGAAAGGTATAGAAAAACTACGATAGGTTGATTGGTAACCCAGCAAAAGCCTTAGGAACTTATGAAGCAACCCGAGCCCTGTCTTTGGAAAGATACCTAACCCTTTTAATTACCTTTTGGGGATACCAGTGTTCTATTTTACTACCTTTATAAAACAATGAACTACGATACGATATTTTTCAAAAATATGTACATACAAATGGATACGATATTTTGAAAACGTTATTTCGGAAAATTATTTTGGCTACGTTATTTTGAGTACGCTATTTTAACATACTATTCCGAATACCATTTTGAACGTTAAACATTGGTTTCGCTACTTGAAGACGCGTTATATTAATATACCACTTGAAAACTATTTTAGGGGTATGTTACCCTGGGTACGCTAATTCGACAAACTGTTTGGATTACTATTTTGGACATTCAACATTTGCTTCACTATTTCGAAAACAAATCGTATCGATATACTAATTTGAAAAGATATACTATTGTTACACTATATTTAGAACTATTTGGAGCACACTCTTTTGAGCACTCTATTTTGAAAATGCATTGCTTTAAACATATCATTTTGGAAACAACACTTTGGAATACTATTTGAAAGCAAATTTTGAAAACGTGAGCACTCTGGTATTGTCTTATGCCTCACCCTTCCCCTACCCCTCCATTTGTAAGGAAGCTTGTAGACACCGCAGGTAAACCAATGAGTTGGACGACACCCTTAGTTGCCTTGGGAAGTAACCCGTTGATTGGAATGGATACTTTGATTGTTTGATCATATGAAGTGGATATTGGAGATTGTAGACGAGATAATAGCATTCATGAGGAACCATGGACCTTAAGTTTGTGAGTAGAGTTACTTGTATTGACCATGTTCAAGGTTCGCCTTAAGTGTTCGTGTTTCGAAGCTGATGTTGATTTAGGTGATTCGAATTCGGTTGGTTAGATTTTGAACAACCCATGGATCGTTAACCGTTTACCCCGAAGGATCATCAACCGTTTCATTCCTTTACACCTTATCCAGGGATCCACGCCATTTGCCCTTTTTACATCCACTTGGTTTCATCCATTTTATTTGGTTAAAACAGGCGTCGTATGGTATATTAAACCTATTCATTATACTTACGCCTTATCTATATGATTACACTTTTCATTATGAGTTGCATTTACTAATTTTCATCAAACCAATAGCAATACTTTTATTTTTACTTCGTTTTTGCCTACTCAACTTTTCCGTATTTAAACTTTACACTTTAAACATGGGCCCATAACCCACAAGTCGTCATTAAAGCACACTCACTAGCGTTGGTTATCCTTTTCAAACTTAAACATGTTTTAATTTCAAACACTTTCGTTTTAAAAGTCACTACTAATGGGGCATAATTGCCGCTATATAAAGAGTTTCGAATCATTACCTAAATTCCGTACAAACTTATCTCATTCTCACTTATGTTCCTAACTCATCGCATTTTTACCCTCATATTTTAAGTCACCTCGTTTCGGTTAATTACCCGCTTAAGTAATACCGTTCTATTTCAACTTTTATGAACCACCATATTTTAATTATGCACTATATTTTCACTATTATTTAATCAAATGTCAAATGCTATTATGCTATTCCTGCATACGATAACCTATTTGTCATCCCATTATTTCACTTTAAATTTCCTTACCCTAAGCGATTTATATAGAACTTTTCTGTAAGTAATTAAACCCTCTTACTACACTATTCCACATTCCATTATTTTTACCACTACACACAAATTCACACAAACCGCTTTCAATTGCTTTACCGACCGTTTTACGGTCAACCTACAAGATGTTTTACTACTATATTTGGAAACTAAGATTTCGACGTTACCACCATTTTTTTTAAAACAATAAATTAAATTCTTAATGTCAATTACTATTTTATATTTTTACAAGGTAGTTTTAATAACTAAGTATTTTAAATAATCAAAAATATTTCCAATGAAGTGTTTTACTACTCTATTAGTATATTACAAATTAAAGCTTGTTACTATATTATAAATGCTAAATTATTTTCTTGTTGCCCAATAAATTGTTTTACAACTCATTGCCCAAGCCCTCCCATTATTAAGTAATGAATCGATTCGCTACTTTACTACTATTTCATAAACCAACGAGTAATTTCATAAAAAGTTCGTAAGCTATGACGCATTTATTCTGGTTGTTTTAGTACAATTTTGTAAATCGTTTTACCCTCTCGTTAGCTGATTAGCCATTGTTTTATTCCAAAAACAAAACTATGTTATTATTGTTGTCTTACAATTTATTTTGTCATTACTTTTCAAAACTATATTTTTCTGCCACCCGATGAATCGTTTTGCTACTAAATCACTAAGTAAGATACCGCTTTTCCAATATTTTATGAATCACAAATGATTTCTTATTCCTCTATGCATTGTCTTACGAATCATCTCCCAAGTTATTGTGTAACCCGATCTTTATCTTGCTAATATATCACCGATTAAACTATGATTTTATTATTATTTTATGAATAATAAATCATTCTCCATCACTCTACAAGCTGTTTTACAAACTATTTTATTTAGTATTTTACATGATTTTGTCATTATTTTATAAATGATAAGTCGTTCTCTATTATTTTATAAGATGATCTACAAACTATTTTATAAGGTATTTTACAATTACCTGGTGAGCCATTTACGGCCATGAAAGTGTTTTCATGCTATTATTTTATATAATTGATAATTTTCTTTCTTTGCAAAGTAAACAAAACCCTGGAAGTGGATCCCACCCCTTTGCCTGAGAGTATAAGTGACAACCTACCGAGCCTTGATACTGTTTCATCACTGAGTAAGTTACCTCACTCGTTCCGTGCGATTAGATTCTCTGATTGGAGTGTAAATGTCGAACTAGGCTGACAATATACCTCGCACCCTTATGATATCGTACCTTCTAGGAGTTCTAGACAACACATGCTCACAACTCGTTTCTTTTGTGTGACCCGACTTCTGTACCGGAATACCAAGAGATTTTAGCCTGTTTAACGATTATTGATACTCGACCTTACCTTGTGAACAAGAAGGATTTTTCTCAACATATGTTGGAATTGATTCAAGCATCTCAGGTCATGAGTGCAACCGTTTAAGTCATGATACCTCTTAGCATTGAGTATTTCTTGTTAACCGTTAGTACCACATTTCGATCAGGATACCGTTTGAGCAATTTGGACACTTACACTTTTAAGCTTCGCCTGATATTAAACCTTGAACCCCACACAGCTTTGTCAACTAGATTCTTTCTCTTGATATTCAGGAACATAGGTGGACCTGCCCGATTACCCTTCTTCTTTGATATTTTTACTTTTAAAAATCTTTTATTTAAAATGCTTTTATATCAACTTTGAAACTCGTGGTAACATTTTCTGAAATACCTATTTTGAGGATTAACATTTTCGGGCCAAATTTTTATCAAACTTTTATTGGGAAATGTCGAACGTAAACTTTTGTGAAATATATCTTACCCATACCACGATTGGAAACCCGATTTCTACAAACTTATAAAATCTTCTGAAACTGTGTCATCTTATATAACCGCGAATTCTCAGTAAAGAAATTTGTAACACTTGAAAAATTCTTTTGGTCAAATTCATACTAATGTTTTACCCAATAAAGTTTCCAAATGAAATTTTTATCCATTTCCCTGAGGAGGAAAATCCCAATTTCGGAAACAAAACTTGAAGATCGGTTACCCTGTCATTTTACTACTCTACATGTATCGGGTTAGGATTTTGTATCACCAGGATATAAACCTTACATTGGAATTGAGACTGAGAATTTGAAGGAGACCCACTAGCAAGATTGTGAAATATTGCGTAATTGAGACTTAAACCATTTTAGTACCATCACCTTTCCGCCAACATTATTCCGACCTATAACCTGAACCTAATCGCGAGGACGCGATTCCTTTTAGGGGTATGTGCTGTAACATCCTGAAAATTTCCTAAATTTATTTTACGAGCCAAAATATTCATCTTTGATCTTCCTTGACTTTTGAGCTTCTTTGAACTTGTTTGGGTTTGAAAAACCGCGAACTACCTTATTTAATGTGAGCATTATTCATTTATCGAGCCGGCACAACCTAGAAAACTCGAATCGTATCGTATTTGCAAAATATATTGAATTAAATTGACTTTGGGAAAGATATTGAAGTTTATACTTGATATGATGGGAAAAATGATTTCGTGAACAATGGCGCAAGTTTCGTAATTTTTCGAGTTCGTTTGCTATGTCGTTTGAGCCCCGAACCGTTTACACGAGAAGTTTGGAACATTGGCAGATTCGGTCCCTTGAGTTATTTTACAACTCCTACCCTACACTTCCTATAATACCAAACCTACCCTGGACTTTTTAATATAAATACCCTTTAATTAATTATTTATTTCATTTATAACAATAAAACACACACCTTTTTCTCTCATCTCTCTCTCTCTAACCCTCACCGCCGGCCACCCTTTATTTGGCCACACTAGCAGATTCCGGTCACCGGAAAACTTTTCCGGCGAAGACCTTTTCTTCTCCAAAACGATAGATCCATTTATTTCCAACCCTTTTGTAGCTTATTAGCTCTCGACGCGCTCTGCAACACCATTTACGCGCCACCTCAGCCCCTGCCATCCACCACCGAGACCACCACCTTCACCAACCATCACTTTCCTCACGGTAAAGCCCTCACACGCGCCTCCCCTTTTGTTATTTTTGATTTTATACGAAACCCTAGTTTTCAAATATTTTTATAAATCATTTTTATAGTTTAGATCTTTTATGAAAACCTTTTTAAAACATGTTTTAAACCCCTAAGACTCGTGTGGATCTGGTTTTTGTCGCGACTCGGTAAGACACCGAGTCAACTCGGTTGACTCGGTGAGGTTTTGATGTTTCTGTTGTTGTTTCATTTTGTAAAGACGGGGAGACTGATTATATGGGATTTGGAGTTGATTCGGGTCCGTTTGGTTTGTTTTTGTTTTGACAGTCGAGGGATTTAATTTTTGATTATGTTGGTGTGGATGTGAATCGTGATTTGGGAGTTAGTTATGGTTTTGTTACTGCAGTTGTGAGGTTAAAACCCACATAGGGTTAGGCGTGACTCGTGGTGAGACACGGCAAGGTATTATGTTATGATTGGTTTTGGATCTTGTTGTGGTCAAGAGCTAAGCAAGCTTGACTAGAGTCGAGCCGTGACTCGGGTGAGTCACGGCAAGTATTGATTACTCTTTATTCTCGCGTTTCATTTGTTTAGTATGATTTCGATAATGGTTTCGGCATTTATTTTTACATGGGATAATTTAACACGTAACGAATAATATAAACGTGACTAAAACATATGAAACCCTAAAATAAATTGTTATAGTTAAGTGGATTTGACATTGGACTTGGATCCGGATATTGACATTGTGACTATTATTTGTGATGGACAAGGATTGGACGCATTGGATATGCGAGTTGGTTATTTAGACGTTATGGACCCTTTGGTACTAACGATACGAAATGGTCGATAAAACTAAACAACTAATGTTAACGTGAATAATGTGTCCAATTATATATTAAACTTGTGACATTTAGAGATATACTAGGATATATTCGAGAGTCGTTGACTCGGGAAACGTTCGATAAACGGGCAGGTCATGCCAAAATTTTATTAAATCTTTTATAAACTCAATCTTTTACCGATGTTCTAAAAACATTTTCAAAGCTTATACGATTTGACATTTTATCATCTATTTTGGGAAAAATGGGTAAAGCCGAAACTAACTATCAATGTTATCTTTCGTTTGTTTTAATTTATCTCTTTTACTCTTTTTCTCTTCTCGTTTATTCTTTCATTATGGTTTCTCCTTGTTTTAGCGTGAGTCATTATTTGATTATACATTTTATGACTTCTTCACGAGAGCGTGTTACTCTTTTCGTCATTCCTTTCTATATGTTTGATTTCGTTTCGCCGACATTCTTCGCTTTATTATCGAAACTACATTTTCCTAAGATCCACACGAGATTACAAATGTTTACTTCTTTTATCGCCATTGGAAACTAAACTCTTTTATATTAACACAAGTACTCGAGGAACGTTACTTTATATATATTAAATGAGTATTATTTCTGATATATATTACTCGTTAGGTTGTGCCGAGCCATTACCGTTGTGCTTATATTTTGATGATGATTGTGCTTGGTGACTTGTGCTTGTACTTTCTTGATGCCGTTGTGCCTACACTATTCTTGAGGCCTTATGATTTACTAGTTGAGAATATTTGTGATATCTTTCATTGCTGCGTACACAGGTGAGTCCATAGCCCCACTTTTATCTATTCTAATTGCTTTGCAAACTACTTGGGGTGAGATACATGCTCTATTTTACTATGATCACAATGGTTTGAAAACTGTTTATTGAGCTGGAAACTTATATATGTTGGTACTGTGAGTGAAGCAGTAGCCATTTTGTTGGATAAGCACTAAGTATGATTTTTGCCACTATTAAGTCCCTCGGATCATGAGCCATTAATCACTTGCGAGTGAGCGCGAATATAGTATATAGGCCTATAGGAATTGACCCTCCCACTCCTTTTAGGAATTGACCCTCCCACTAAGTACGATTTTTGCCACTATTAAGTCCCTCGGATCATGAGCCATTAATCACTTGCGAGTGAGCGCGAATATAGTATATAGGCCTATAGGAATTGACCCTCCCACTCCTTTTGCTGGATAGGCAAATTGTGGTGAACTATATTTGAGGTTGGCTAGGTATTTGGCAGTACCTAGCGTAGGGGGCATTTGTATATATGAAATTCCGCGGTTATCGTCGACTTATTTTCAGTACAGTGTTACTGGTGTTGGTTTGGTTAACGCTTGGTGTCATGAGCTTAGTGCAGTGGTATTTTCGGGTGTATAACAACGTAGCCCCTTTCTAATAAACTTGGAATATTGTGATCAATTACTTTCCTTTAAACCTATGGAATCACTCAACCTTTGTGTTGACTTTTAAGCATGTGTTTCAGGTACTAATGATATTAATAATTAGCTTTGGAGCATGATGTTTTGGGCTTGGTGGAGTGGCTAAGGCTGAAGAGGCATTTCTGTCAAGGCAGTTTTACTATTTTTCTTTCTTTATTTGCATGTCATTCGTAAAACCTTTTTGTGTCTTTTGTTACTTCCGCTGCTAAACTTTGTTTATTTTCCGCTGCAAACTCTATTTACTTTTTCCGCTGCTACTTTGACTTAAGAGTCCTTGTACTCTAAATGGTTTGTAATTCGAATGATATGTTTTGCAACATTTATAAACGTCTCGTGTTGTGGTCGTTAGCTATAAATGTGCTTGGTTTCTATTTGCGTAATACCCCCAGCATGATAGCTGCCGTATTTGAGTTGGGGGTGTTACACGCTGAAGCAATTTAAAGAAACAATGTGGCATTCTTCAAACAACCGGCTGATCACTAGTACATACTAAACTATCTAACCCTTGAGTTAATTTTTCGAGGACTAAACTTGGCATCAAGCTCTCCATCAACATCCAATAGCATACCTCCTCCCGATACAGATAACAATGATGATGATGATGATTCATTACACTTTGTGTTTCAACATGGAAATCAATTTTCCGAACAAGGAGATGAAAATGCAGAATCTGCGTAGTTGATGAAACTGCAAAAAATGATGCTGCCAAAGATGATGTATCAGCTTCAGTCCACAATCAAGATGTACTGGATGCAAGTGATGAAAATGATGTTGGAAACCAAGGAGCCGGAGAAAGCGGTCAGCAAGAGGGAAAAGACGATGAAGATGATACTGGAAGCCAAGGACGTGGAGAAAGTGGTTAGCAAGAGGGGAGAGGAAAAAATTAAGATGATGGAAATGATAATGGAGAAAGCAACAGGAGGTAATTTACTAAGATTAGTTTATTTATATTGCAATATCATAAGTGATTTTACATTAAATTATAGAAAGTTATTAATACTGCACTATCACAAAGTGATATTACATTAAATGATAGAAAATTATTTGTTTGTTTTTAAATTATCATAATGCCTCGATGCAGTGGAAAATTATTTATTACGAGTGATATTAGTTTTAAATTATAGAAAATTATTTATACTACAATATCACAAGTGATAATTCATTAAACTACAGAAAATTATTTATTTTTTTTTAAATTATACAATAATATTAAATTTATGGCAGTGGAAAGAAAGATGCTCATGAAAGCGATGGAACACAAAAGGCAACAAAACAAAAAAATGAAACAGAAAATGTGAATAAACAGAAAAAAACTGAAATAAGTGAGGAAGAATGGGAAGAGTCAATCAGGGAAAGTCAAAAAAAATATGAGAAAGAAGAAGCTGACCTCACTGATTCACAATGCCTCGAGGCATTCAAGGAAAGTGAGAAAAAAATCAAGAAGAAGTCGAACCAACTAATTCACAATGCCTCGAGGCACTCAAAGAAAGTGAGAGGAAAATCAAGAAGAATTCAAACCAACTGATTCACAATGCCTCAAGGCATTGTTGGAAAGTCAGAAAAAAGAAGAAGAAAATCAAATGTACTTAAAGATTTTGGAAGACAGTGACATACTTGTAGAGCAGAAAGAAAAAGAAAAACAAGCAAAAGCACAACAAGAAAAAGAAACAGAGCAAATAGGGCCACTACATAGAGCCCTAGCGTTCCTTTCATACAAGGTTCTCAACAAATGTTTGATATGGGTTTTGATAGCCCAAAAGTGCAGTCAAAAGCATTCCAGCAACCAAAATCAGATGATGAGGAAACTAGAAAAAATGATGAAGAGAAAAGGATGCAAAAATAAAAAAATTAAGGCCATCTGTCTACCTACAATCCCCATATATAAAAAAGAAGGTGAAGGTATGTGCTGACAGATGATGAAAAGCTTCTTGGAAGAAGCATCTTTTCAATGCAAGGGGAGGAAGCGTAAGTTTAACTTTAAATATAATTTTTTTTATTTAAATATCACAAGTGATATACATAACTGAATAGATGTTGTTTCTTATACTTATGGTTACGACTTCTAATATTGAATGTTGATTCTATACATAGAGAAAGTTTTCAGTGACAAAGATGGAAATATGTTAATGAGAATGAGCATACAGTCGCTAGCACTATGCTTAGAAATTGAAACTCCTGTGATCAACATATTTGTTTAAATCCTTAACAATGAGGAAAGGTGTTGGAATTTGATATCATAACAATTATATAAACAAGTAAAACATCATCAAAGCATGCAGCGGAAGTAGATCATAATACATGAAATAATAATTAACCGAATATAAAAGAATATGCATACCGTTGTGATTTCTAGCAAGAACAAGAAATCAAGAATCAATAACAAGTTACACCCTAAATTAGGGTTTCTGGTAATCGATTTCTAGGGCAAATCGAATAGGAATTTCACTAACAAAAGTATGTTAGATCTTCGTTCTTGTACATACGTATTAGTAGCGTTTCAATGTGAAAAGCTAGGTTCTTGATCACAAACAAACCACACAAGAATGTTTGAGCTTAGAAGATCGCGTAGGAACCCTATAAGGGTGTAGTTGATCGACTAGGCACAAAGAGGGAGAGAAGAAAACAATGCAAGGCTTGCTTGTAATCAAGGGATGAAAGAATGAATACAAGAGGCCTTGTATTTATAGTTTTCATATCTTGGAGCTCAAGTAAACAACCCTAAACCCTCTTGGAGGGTGGTTCGGCTGAAACTAGCCCAAGGACTCCCTTCCGGATCCTTCTTGGCTATTATTTTCTTTCTAGTCCTTCTTGTTTCGTTTAACGTCCGTTAAGTACTAACGACCGTTAAATGTTTGTGAAATTAATAATTATTCATAACTTAAAATAACAACTATTAAATCATTGAAACTCATACGTAATGTGTGCAATCCCGAAGTCTCGTGTTCGAAACCGGACATATCACATTAATATATATACGTAAAACTAACAGCTCTCACTCGGATATACATTAATGTAATAATGACATTGGTTAGTTTAGCATAACACCCCAATGCCCCCAGAACGACCCTGAGAGTGGTTTCCTGGAAAAAAACCTTTTGATGAATCATCACCATGCTTATCATTTTGTTTCTAATACTACGTTAATATGGATATGGATCTAAGTTGATGAGGCGAAAAGTGTTACGCTTTTAGGGGGTCATTTAATCCCTAAATCGTGTTTTTATGATCAAATATTACCTTAAATCGTTCCTTTTGTCATTTTAGATACTTTTGAGAAGAATTCTGGAAAACATAGCATTTTGGACGTTTTTGGAGCAAAAAGTGAAGAAAACGACAAAGTCTCAAAATTATTCTGGAATTCACACCTGACGGCGTCAGACACCAAAAGGTGACGCCGTCACTTGAAGGCAAAGGAGATGGATTTATCTTGTACCAGACGCTCAAGAGAAGAAAACATGATTTAACACCTGACAGCGTCAGGTGTTACAAAAAGAAGGTCGTCTCGTGTAAAGCTAAAGAGAGACAATCCAGAAGACTTTACAATGTGACGCCGTCAGAAGTGGATCTAGGTGATCCAAGAACCCTAAACACGGCGGGTTGACGGCATCAGAAGCTAAAAGCTGACGCCGTCAGAATGTAATCTCTATATATATTTTAGGATTTTTCATTCATTAAGAGATGAACTTTTTGGTGGAACACACACACAAACCCGAGTACAAATTTCAGAACTTATCAAGGGTTTCATACCCTTAATCCTTCCATGTTTCATTAAAGATAAGTAATCAATCAATCATTCAATATGTCTATGTGTTGTTTGATTTTATCTTATGCTTGTCTTTCTATTAACATGCTAGGCTAGGTTTATTTGTGTTTGCTTAGATCTAATGAAACCTAGTTATTGATTATTGATTGAAGGTTTGTTATTAATTGTTGTTGGGTGAATAATAATCGATGTTAAGCTTAAGAAAACTGGCTAATCTTCTATATGGTAACATGCTTGAATGTCTTAAGAAACATGAATCGGATGTGTACTACAATTTTAATGGTTGTGTTTAATGCATAAGTGACAATTAAGGAGGCCATGGTTAGGATACTAAACGTGTCGCCATAGGAAGAGATAGAAGCTTATAAAGTTGGGGAAGATCGTACACGGCCCCACAAATGGTATTAAGGAATGCAACCCGTCACCCATGCAATTGTAACAAACTTATCAATCAATAAAAGATAACTAGGGAGTAGTGAAGTCTAAATAAACACGGTTTCTCCTTATAAGTTTTCTCATTTTATTTTCTTGTCATTTTATTTTTTATTGCATTAGTAGTTCATTTGGGTTAGTTGACTAGCAACTAATTCTGCCCACTCTTCCAAAACCGAGATTTTTACTTGCTTTCCATAAAATATAAAAATATAAAAAGAATCTTCCCTCACCCCTAGACCTAATTAGACTACTTTCAACCCTAACAAACACTATTCCCTGAAAGAACGATCAATCCCCCGGTACTTGCCGCTACACTATACTACATCGGTTAGGTACACTGCCTGGTGGGGATTGCAAGCTTCTCAAGATCCCTTGAGAGGTAAAAGCTTTTGCGTAGAGTGCAATCCACGCNCATGCAATTGTAACAAACTTATCAATCAATAAAAGATAACTAGGGAGTAGTGAAGTCTAAATAAACACGGTTTCTCCTTATAAGTTTTCTCATTTTATTTTCTTGTCATTTTATTTTTTTATTGCATTAGTAGTTCATTTGGGTTAGTTGACTAGCAACTAATTCTGCCCACTCTTCCAAAACCGAGATTTTTACTTGCTTTCCATAAAATATAAAAATATAAAAAGAATCTTCCCTCACCCCTAGACCTAATTAGACTACTTTCAACCCTAACGAACACTATTCCCTGAGAGAACGATCAATCCCCCAGTACTTGCCGCTACACTATACTACATCGGTTAGGTACACTGCCTGGTGGGGATTGCAAGCTTCTCAAGATCCCTTGAGAGGTAAAAGCTTTTGCGTAGAGTGCAATCCACGCATCAAGTTTTTGGCGCCGCTGCCGGGGAATAGTTATTGTTTAGGTTGAATTTCATTTTTATTAGGTCTACTCACTAGATTCCTTTCTAGTGAGATTTTTATTTTATTTTTATAGGTTTTCTTTAGTCTATCCTTTTCTTCGTTCCTTTGTTCGTAACCATTACCATCCGACATCATGGAAGGTGGTAATATCTTTGATCCCGCCAATCCACCACAACAAAACCCACCACAACTAAACCAACCTCCTAGGGCACGCACCTTAGGAGAGTACTCCCGTCCTAGCCACTAAGGCTATCGAAACACCATTGAGCTCACATAAGGAGCCAATGTATCTCCCTTGCGATCTGACACCATCCGCTTGGTGCAAAGCGGATGTGCATTCCATGGACTTCGTTCTGAAGATCCAAATCAACATCTCAAGGACTTTCTCAAGATCGTAGTTTCCATAGACCTTGATGTTAACACTCGAGAGGCGACCCAATTGCGTCTCTTCCAATTCTCTCTACGTGACCAAGCTAGTCAATGGCTTGAGCGTTTACCCGCGGGATCCATCACATCTTGGGATGATCTCACTTCTCGTTTCCTTGCTCAATTTTTCCTACCGGGGAGAACCACAAAGTTAAGGAATGACATCTTGATGTTCCAACAACGTCAAGGCGAAACTCTTTACGAAGCATGGACTCGTTTCAAGGACTTACTTCAAAAAGTCCCTCATCATGGCATAGATCTTTGGCTCAAAGTCCAAATCTTCTATGAACATATCAATCTCTCCACGAGGCAAATCATTGACCAAGCGGCCGGTGGTAAGCTACGTGATCGAAGTGCGGAAGAATCATGGGAACTCATAGTAGATCTTGCTCTCTATGACAACGAAAGTTGGAATGATCCCCGTGATTTGAACAAAATGGTCAAGGCAATATCTTTGCCTTCGAACAATTCAAGCACTCTCGACCATAGGATCATGGAACTTGAAGACCAAGTCAAGCTTCTAATGAAATCCTACGAAGCTCCTAAACCTTCAAGCCAAGTGAACAAAATCATTTCTTCATGCAAATTGTGTAATGGTCCTCACGACACTCATAACTGCATGGAACTCCCAAAGAAGCTTTTAAAGAATTCGCATCCTCGCGTATCAACAAAACATGGGAGAAGTGGCCTATTATCAATCGTGAATCTAAGGATTTTAACGAGGGTTATGAGGCATGGAAAGATAAGCCAAATTTCAGTTGGAACCGGACCCGAAGTGTATCATTCAATGACTCTCCCCCACTTACATGGTCCGAGCATTATCCTCCTCTAAACACACCCGAACAAAGCCATGAGGAAGCACTGGGAAAATTCATTCTCTCTCAGGAAACGCGGCTCTCCAATCTCGAGAATCAATTTAGACAACAGCAAGCCGACATGAATAACAAGGTTGGTAACCTGTTGAGTGTTATCAATGATTGCATTGCTAGTGAACTGGCACGAGCTGAAGAAGTCAAGTCCGTCACTGTCATTAACCAACCGCCTTCACTTGTGAAAATTAAGAGCCCTAGTAAACTCTTCAAACATACATCACCAAAAGGAAAAGAAACTAGGGATCCCTCTGCCTCCTCAAGACCAATCCACTTCGTGAACACCATTAGCACAATACCTACTCCTAAACCCGATAAGAACCAACAACAAAGTAGGAATAGGGACGATGAAGTTGAAGGTAACGTTCTCAAAGAGGACCACAATGTAACTGAAAACCCTTTGGACTTACCTGGGGACTCCATTAAAAAAGGGTCAAGCGTTAGGAAGGACTTGGAAGAAGTTCCCGAGAAGCCTCAGGAACCCCTAGGATTACTTGATAGCTCCCTTATGGAGGAACTTGAGAAAGGTACGGTAAGACTCTCCATTGGGTTCAGAAATAGGATAGAGGAGGGTGATTCTAACGTTTTTAAGATCTCTTGCACCACTAGGAAAAAGCTTATAATTGATGCCTATGTGGATCCCGACTCTCCAATGAATGCAATATCCCTCTCTCTATACAACGAAGCCTTCACTGAACAGGTTACGTATAAGGGATTTGATTTCGTTGGGATAATCAGAAGAGTACCAATTGTGATTGGAAAATTCATTTATGACATTGACCTTACCGTAATTAATGACATGGACTCAATCATTAGCCCAACATTAACTAGCCTCGTCCTCGAAGAACCATTCATAAAAGAAACAAGAGTGACCCTAGATGAGAGTGATAGTAGTGCATTATTTACCGATGGTGTCATGAAAGTGATTTTTTGGGAAGGTAAGGAGGAAGTATATGAATACCAACCATCATCGAGTTGTAATACAAGGGGATTGCAAGGTAAAAGGTCGGGTAAGATAAAGCGACATGATCCGAATAATCTCAAAATACCTTATATGATTGGTCACAAGCATTTTTATAATGTTTACATAGACATGTGTTCGCCCAAGAACGTTATGTCCTTGTTTCATTATAATAATATCTGCAGATGGGGATTATTATATAAAGGAGACAATGTTGTTGGTAGAGACCATGAGGTGCAAGTGTTTGTAGGGAATATGACGTTCACGATGGACTTCACAATAGTGAATAATATTGAGGAATATATCGACCCTAGGTTATCACAAGTTGTTTTCGGGGCCTCGTTTTGTGATATCACTAACCTAGTAGTGGACGACCGGAACGGTATCATGACTTTCACCGATGGATTAGGAGAATCTCTTATCAAACACCGTATAAGATGAAAGATTTCAAAGGAGTATATTGTGAAATGCTTGATAAGCTAGGTTCCCAACTAGTGTTGTGTGATGATGATGTTAAGAGAGGATGTAAAAACACTTTTGATCTGTCATGCGGATTCTTCAAGGGTGTTAGTAAGCTTAGCTCTAAATATCAGGAGGATACTTTTGATTTCGTGGACCCAAAACACCTTCACTATGAAAGTGATTCCGATAGAGGTTCAAAGGATGACCTAGAGACCGTGACCAATGGTGAGGTCACGTAATAGTGCGTGACTTTGAGTCTAGCTACAAGACTCGTTAATAAAGAAAAGCGCCTCTTGGGAGGCAACCCAAGCTTTATTTGTTTGATTGTTTGTTTATTTGATTTATTTGCTTCCGTATGTGTGTTTTATTTTTATTGTTTATGGTTCATGTTTCAAAATAAATTGTGAAAATGCTTTATTTTGTTTATAACTTCGTCTTAATTACATATAAAGGTATTTTGCAAAATATAAGTGTAAGGGAAATCCAAATTTGTTTAAAAGAACGAATTAGACATGAACGATAACAATGAGATATAAACATGCATATTAGTATTTTTTTGAGTCAAATGCTTGTATCGAGTCATAATGATTGTTTGCAGGAATTCCAGGAATTAAGGCATAGGTTTTTCCAGAAATTTTCCGGAAACTAAACATGAAAATTCTATCAGGTCAATTCTGACGGCGTCAGGCTTTAAAACCTGACGGCGTCAGGTGTTAATTTTCTGCAAATTTTGCAAGTTTAGTTTTGCTGCCGGAATTGTAAAGTTTTGTTAAATCTTTAACTTATAAACTCCAAGAATTGTGACGGCGTCAGGTGTTAATTTTCTGCAAATTTTGCAAGTTTAGTTTTGCTGCCGGAATTGTAAAGTTTTGTTAAATCTTTAACTTATAAACTCCAAGAATATGCAAACATTCATTCCACAAGCATTATATCTTTACTTGCTTTCTAGGATTTTATCTTATATAGATTTTACCGCCGATTTTACGTGAGGTTTGCCGCGATTGTTTTCTCAGGTTTAGCAGATTATATTGGACAAGAAGATGTACATGGATAGTCAAGTTTTTGGCATCAAGTCTCAAGTTTTTGGCGTTGNACCTTAGAGATTACAATTGCACTTGATTTTTGTTTGTTTAATAGTGAATGTGTAATAAAACTGAGAGAAATATTTGTTAGGGCAATTTTAGCACCAAATTTAAAATTTTTTACAACGTATAGGAGTGAAACTTTAGTCTTAATAAGCGTCTCATGGATAGGAATTATATGACTAGCATAAAAACCGTACCACTCAAAAAATTTTCCACCCAAAATATGTGACGTTCGCCCCTAGATTTGTTAGGAAAAGCCTTAGTGCTTATGAGTGTACCGGTAGTATGTAGATTCTAGAATTTGCGTTAGTGATTCATCCCGAGACCACAAGTGAGACTACATTCGTGTAGTTAGGATTTACTACATGATAAGAGGCATTAGGAAAACCCTTGTTTTACACCTGTTTATATAATTACATTGACTTCATTGGTCAAGTAATTCTCTCACACCTTTGCGATGTTGTAACACCCCAACCCGAAAAGGGCTAAAGTGTAACATTATGAAGTCAAATCAAAACACAAGTGAAACGGAGATACACTTCTAATACAAAGTTTACAAGGGTTACAAATGAAAACTAAACAAAGTACAAACTACAAAGGGCAACAATACTAAACTAAGCCTAAGTACAATATATTAAGCCCAACATCAAATACTTCTAATCATCTCTAAGTCCAGCGAGTAGCTAATCAGGGTGAAGTCTTCTAAGCCCAAAATAAGATCTCTCCGTCCATAACCCAGCTTCTACTAAACCTGCCGCATAAGAAAAGAAATGCGGCTGAGCTTACAAAGCTCAGTGAACAGATATATATATATATATATATATATATATATATATATATATATATATATATATATATATATATATATATATATATATATATATATATATATATATCTCCTATAGCATGTAGCCAACCCAAGTTAGTAGGAAGAAAAACCAACTACAACAGCATCAAACCTATACATTCATAGTGGTTAGACCATTGAAAGGCTCATTACAACTTGCAACTTGCAGTGATTAAAGGGTGTGTGTGTTAGCTAGAGCAAGCAGAGAAACAGTTAGACAAATGACAAAACCACCCGCAATTGCTAATATCATTCATTACCTCCAAATACACATAAATTCTAGTGTCTAGCTANCTAGAGTACATAACATTGGTGCATCAATGCTATGGTTGTGGCTACTCCACAACAAGTAGTACCTTGGTAAAATACTGAAGGGTCAAGTAGTCAAGGTTCAATATCAAAGTGTAAGTGCCAAGTCATAATCAAAGGTCCAATGTCAAAGGTTCAATATCAAAGGTTCAGTATCAAAGGTTCAATATCAAAGGTCAATGTCAAAGGATCAATCAAAGATGTAATATCAATGGGTCAAAATGGAGAGGTCAAAGCCAACGTTCCCAATCCACAAGGTTCACTATTCCAAGTTCCAAAGTCCCATAGTTCATAAATCAAAGGGTCATAATGAGAGTTTAAGACAAAAGTTCAATTTAGCAGGTTCCCATCACTTGTTTAAAAAGATTCGTAGTACAATCCCATTTAAAAGGTTTAATACAAAGGTTCATTTAGAAAAGATCTTCCAAAAGATATCATTAATAAAAGTGATTCTTTAATGAAGGTTCTCATAAATATTCTTTAAAAGTGATCTTTATGAATTTATAAAATCCCATATAAAAGTGGTCTTAAAATCATATTAAAAGTGTCGTTATAAAATAGTTTTCTCCTTTAAATATTTCCGTGTCATAATTAAGAAAAGACATTTCACCTCCCGTTATAATATCCCAAAAGAACATTCAAAGTCTCACAAGGGTTTCACCTCCCGTTACAATATCCCAAAGAATATCCAAAGTCTCACAAAGGTTCAAAGGTTAAGGTCACAAAAGGTTATCGAACAGATCATAAGAGTCCAAACGAATAACAATAGGATCACAAATACCGGTGAAACACATCAATCATAGAGCCAAGTATGAAGGATCATAACCAAGTCCAAACAGAAGTCATAACACGATAATCAAGTCAAAGACAAAGTCAAGAGAGAGAAAGTGTGCACTCTTACTAAAAGAGTACGGAATATCTGTACCTTGGCCGAGTCAAAACAAACCAAGATCAAACGAAAGGAGAACGGTCATTCCCGCTACACCGAACCTAGAAGAGAAGGGATACAAATCAAGAAGAGTTCAAATCACGTAAGTTACCTCTTTTAGTTATCTTTTCATTTTTAGTAACTTTCTATATTTAGCAGCTTCTATTTTAGGTAACTTTTCATATTTAGTAACTTCCAACTTTAAGTAGTTTAAGCATTTTAGAAGACTTTCTACTTTTAGTAAGTTTCCTTATTTAGAAAGTTTCCAACTTTAGGAGGTTTCCATAAATAGTACTTTCCATAAATAGCAGGTTTCCATAATTAGTAGATTTCCAAAATTAGCAAGTTTCCACATATTAACATGTTCATATAAGTTAGTTTTATCATATTATCAAGTTCCCGTGTTCATAGATGTCAAGGATTTCATTTTATAGAAGATTTCTGAAATTAGGGTTTCTTTAGGTCACTTAATATGTTTTAGGGTTAAAAGTGTCAATAAAGTAAGTTAAGGGTCACAAGTGATAATATTCACATTATAACACATAAACATAAGTCAATAAGCCAAAAATGTCAATCTTACACTTTACATCCTTAGTTTCTAAAGTTACATATTAATCCTTTAGTTTATCCATTTTCCATATTTAAACCATTAACTAATATGATTAACACATAAGTCACACAACTTGCACAAACGACATAAACAGCCCCTACACCTTATTCCAGCCAAAACATGCATGCTTTCATCATATTTACATTATTAGCCCCTCTAGTTATCACATTTACAATATAAACCTTCTAATTATCAATTATCTCTTATGTTTCAGAATTTCAGCTTTTAAACACCATCAGGTCACCAATATACGAATTTTTATTCCATATCAGAACTCAAAAGTAAAATTCACAAAAATTCACAAAGATACTTCAATGTCTTTAGAACCCACACGAATTTTTCTAGAATACATGACTATTTTTCCCAAGTCTCATATAGTTTATAGGACGAAAAAAAAATACCTTGTTGAAGAATTAATGAAGGAAAAGAGCAGAACGAATTTATTATGCCCGATTAGAATAATTCGACCAAGAAAATGCTCCACGACTCCACAGCCCCCAACACTATTTTTCCTGGCTTCCTTGCTTCCAAACACATCCAAGAAAATTGCTCAAAAGTTTTTAGAAATTGTTTTGCAGCCGAAGTTATTTTTGAGAGGCGTTTAGGGTTTATTTTAGGCGACTAAAAAATATGATAACAGATAAACCGGATTATGGAGAGGTATATTAGGATAATTAGGATTTTATAGAAGGAAATAACCATAAATTTCGTGATATGATGGGATTGACAATCAAATTCTAGACAAGATTTGTGTTAATAATTAATATAATTGGTTTTGTAATTAAAGAAATAAATCAAATATTTTGTAATAATTTCTTAGGTTATAAATAGTTATTAGCTAATTAATTATCTGATTTCTAACAAATATGAACTTAGGATATAATTATTTTAATTAAGTTATGCACAAAATTTTAAATAATATGGAACATTTAACATGTTATATGATTTTTAAACTTAGGGGCATTTTGGTAATTTAAGCACGTTATGAAAGTGTGGGTTTTACAGATGTACTCATTTTTAGTACACGATACCCCTAGTACACCCCTCAGAACCTATCTTTTTCGTTTCTAACTTTAAGCATTTTACTTAAAGGAAGAATTTGTTTACAATCCACCCCCAAATGTACACCCAAATCGCCTTAGCCTTCCTTGTATGCACTCATCTTTAGTGCATTATTGTTACAACATTTGTTTAAACCCTTAGTTAATTGTCTAATTGATTACATGGTTGCTAAGTCGAGTCATATCTTGTACATATTGTTTTGAGACGATTGGGACACATGGGTAAAGTACTATTGTTATGGAGTAATGGGGAAGAAAATCTATTATTACCCCCATATGTGCATCGAATGTTTTAAAGTACTCCAAATTTTTCGATTATCTTAATTCGAGTCATTAAAATAGTTATTTGTAAAGTATGTAAAAGTTCAAGTGTAAGGGGAGAACCGAGTCCCCTATGATGTATTATTTTGGATAGTAGGGCAAGAATGTATGCACACAAACAAAAAAAAAAAAAAAAAAAAAAAAAAAAAAAAAAAAAAAAAAAAAAAAAAAAAAAAAAAAAAAAAAAAAAAAAAACGAGGAAACAAGAAAAACGAAAAAAAAGTAGAAAAAGAAAAGTGGAAAAAAAACATACGGACTACCATCCCATTTCCTTTTATGTTTATTTTATATTTTTGTTATTTCATAGTTAGCTTAAGTTGAGTCGAGTCTTGGCTTAGCAACGCCGCATTGTACATGTAATTGACCAAGATGATTAACTCGCCACCAGTAAAAATATCCTTTATTAAAACAAACCGTATTTATCATATCCCTACACCTAACATTATAACCCTTTACCAAAAAAAAACATTATAACCCTTGAAAAGACCTCTTTGATAGTTTTCCTAGGTGCTTATGCCAAGTGGTAGAGGTTTTTGATCATTTCCCAAGCCTATGGTAATCTATTTGCTATGACAGGTAGTGAGTGATATTATTCCATTTCCATTAGTTATATATAGGTTTATAACACCCGAGAGATGAGAGTATCCAAACACTATTTGTGAGGTGCTAGTGTATTATTTTCATGCTTGTTATGACGAGGGTGGAATGATCATTTGTTGTAATTACTTTTATATTAGTATTAAATGACCCCTAGCTCATAATTTGATTGGAATAAAAGCGCATTTGCTTGAGGACAAGCAAACCTCAAGTGTAAGGGTATTTGATGAGGCGAAAAGTGTTACGCTTTTAAGGGGTCATTTAATCCCTAAATCGTGTTTTTTATGATCAAATATTACCTTAAATCGTTCCTTTTGTCATTTTAGGTACTTTTGAGAAGAATTCTGGAAAACATAGCATTTTGGACATTTTTGGAGCAAAAAGTGAAGAAAACGACAAAGTCTTAAAATCATGCTGGAATTCACACCTGACGGCGTCAGACACCAAAAGGTGACGCCGTCACTTGAAGGCAAAGGAGATGGATTTATCTTGTACCAGACGCTCAAAAGAAGAAAACATGATTTAACACCTGACGGCGTCAGGTGTTACAAAAAGAAGGCTGTCTCATGTAAAGCTAAAGAGAGACGATCCAGAAGACTTTACAACGTGACGCCGTCAGAAGTGGATCTAGGTGATCTGAGAACCCTAAACACGGTGGGTTGACGGCGTCAGAAGCTAAAAACTGACGCCGTCAGAATGTAATCTCTATATATATTTTAGGATTTTTCATTCATTAAGAGATGAACTTTTTGGTGGAACACACACACAAACCCTAGTACGAATTTCAGAACTTATTAAGGGTTTCATACCCTTACTCCTTCCATAGTTCATTAAAGATAAGTAATCCATTAATCATTCAATATGTCTATGTGTTGTTTAATTTTATCTTATGCTTGTCTTTCTTTTAACATGCTAGGCTAGGTTTATTTGTGTTTGCTTAGATCTAATGAAACCTAGTTATTGATTATTGATTGATGGTTTGTTATTAATTGTTGTTGGGTGAATGATAATCGATGTTAGGCTTAAGAAAACTGCCTAATCTCCTATATGGTAACATGCTTGAACGTCTTAAGAAACATGAATCGGATGTGTACTACGATTTTAATGGTTGTGTTTAATGCATAAGTGACTATTAAGGAGGCCATGGTTAGGATACTAAACGTGTCGCCATAGGAAGAGATAGAAGCTTATAGAGTTGGGGAAGATCGTACACGGCCCCACGAATGGTATTAAGGAATGCAACCCGTCACCCACGCAATTGTAACAAACTTATCAATCAATAAAAGATAACTAGTGAGTAGTGAAGTCTAAGTAAACACGGTTTCTCCTTATAAGTTTTCTCATTTTATTTTCTTGTCGTTTTATTTTTTATTGCATTAGTAGTTCATTTGGGTTAGTTGACTAGCAACTAATTCCACCCACTCTTCTAAAACCGAGATTTTTACTTGCTTTCCATAAAATATAAAAATACAAAAAGAATCTTCCCTTACCCCTAGACCTAATTAGACTACTTTCAATCCTAACGAACACTCCCCGAGAGAACGATCAATCCCCCGGTACTTGTCACTACACTATACTACATCGGTCAGGTACACTTCCTGGTGGGGATTGCAAGCTTCTCAAGATCCCTTGAGAGGTAAAACCTTTTGCGTAGACCGCAATCCACGCATCATAAGTCATTTCATAATTAACTTTTTGTTTCTCATTATTTATAATTGAGCAAGATTACCAAAATATCTGAACATATTCCAGATAGACTTTGGGCATGGCAATGCAAACATCTTGTCAACTCTACGAGCAGCCAAGTAGTATTATGCTTCAAAACAAATTTGGAGGAACAAATTCTTTCTTGACTACAAGCATAACCCATGAACTTTGCATCACTTCTAAAAATAGCCCTTATAACCACCAGTTACGGATAGCGTTAGACTATCTTACAAAAATGAGCTACACCCATAGCAATTATCTGGTATCTCAAGTCTGAGGATAAATATTCATGATTTACTTAAATGACAACATCCATAAAGTATAATCATGTAGTTGGGATCTGTCCTATATTTAATTTATTCAGATTATTAAATATCATGTGAATTTGGCATATCCTACGAATCAATATACTTTAAGTGTATTCTACCAAAACTCAGATTTGTCTTAATTCAATAATATTCTCATATCATCGATTGACAACGGACTATTTAGAATAACACAAGTTATTCATGTATTTAAACATGCAAATATAGGATACAATATTATAAATGAAAATAAACATAACAAAATATTTTATTTCATTAAGATAATTATGTTTACATTATCCTTTTTTCAAATACTAACCACAGATCTACATGAAACTACCAGCTAAACGAAGTCCAATGCCATTGGCATGTTGAGTAAGCTTTTCTTTAGATAAAGCCTTCGTAAAAGGATCAGCTAGATTGTCATCTGTGTGAACTTTGAGTAAATTGATTTCACCAATTGCGACTTGTTCTCGAACATAGTGAAACCTTCTAGGAAAATTTCTGGCGCCTTTCATGACTCCAGGTTCATTGGCGAATGTAATTGCGGCAGAATTGTCACAATACAAATTAATAGGAAAATCAATTGACGGCATAACGCCTAGCCCCGAAATGAATTTCCTAATCCAAACAGCTTCCATTGCAGCTTCCGATGCATCAATATACTCAGCTTCTGTAACAGACATCGCTATTGTACTCTGCTTCTTGCTCCTCCAGTCTACAGCTCCTCCATTAATAACAAAGACATATCACGTCTGAGACTTTGTATCATCTTTATCACTTTGAAATGACGCATCACAGTAACCTGTAACATCAAGTTCTGCTTCTGGATTTCCCCCATACACTTAAAAACATATCTTTAGTATTCCTTAAATACTTAAGAATACTTTTAGCAGCATGCCAGTGAAGTCCACCTCTATTCTGTTGATAACGACTTGTCAAATTTTGTGCAAACGCCACATCGGGCCTAGTGCTTTTTACTGCATACATGATAGATCCTACAGCCGAAGCATATGGAACTTTCTTCATGTGTGCCACCTCTTCAGGTGTTGAAGCACCTACTGCACTACTTAAGCCATGTTCTACTTGTATTGGCAAATATCCTTTCTTGGAATTTTGCATATTGAATCTCTTCAATATTTTATCAATATAAGCACTTTGGCTTAATCCAATCAACCGCTTTGATCTATCTCTGTAGATCTTGATTCCTAGGATGAATGTTGCTTCTCCTAAATCCTTCATTGAAAAAAATTTACCAATGTAGGACTTAACCTCCTTTAACATTGGTATATGATTTCCCAAAATCAATATGTCATCAACATATAGGATAAGGAAAACAACATTACTCCCACTAGCTTTATGATATACACATGGCTCATCAAGATTCTGATTAAATTCAAACTTTTTGATTTCTGCATCAAACCTTTTATTCCATTGTCGTGATGCTTGCTTCAATCCATAAATGGATCTTTGAAGTTTTCATACATGGTTTGGAAATTCTGGATTCACAAACCCTTCAGGCTGCGGCATATAGATATCTTCATCTAGGCGACCATTTAAGAAAGCGGTTTTGACATCCATTTGCCAAATCTCATTGTCATAGTACGCAGCTATAGCTATGAGAATCCTAATAGCTCTAATGTCAGCTACAGGAGAAAAGGTCTCCTCATAGTCAACACCATATGTTTGGGTAAAGCCTTTAGCTACCAAATGAGCTTTATAGGTGTGTACATTGCCATCCATGTCTGTCTTCTTCTTGTAGAGCCACTTACTTCCAACTACCTTGGCATTGGGAGGAAGGTCTACTTCTATCCATACTTTGTTGTCTCTCATGGATTGCATTTCCTCATTCATAGAAACTCGCCATTTTTCCTTTTTAGGACTATTAATGGCAGCCCTATAACTAGTAGGTTCATTAAGATCCCCTAGTATAGTTTCCTCATGCTCTACGTTAAGACATAGACGTTCAGGAGCTTTCACAGTTCTTGCATACCTGCGAATGGGAACCACTTCAACTTCAGGTGGAGGACCTAGACTTTTAGGTTCCACAGGAAGTCAGGAAGTGTGCTAGTGTTTTCAGAAGGTGATGCTTCTTGATCATATACAAGATCATAAACTCTCCCACTAAATTCTTGTGATATAAGATCTCTTTCTAAGAAATCTCCATACCTAGCCACAAAAACTTTATTTTCTGGTGGAAAGTAAAAGTAGTAACCCATAGATTCCTTTGGGTATCCTATGAAGATACACTTAACAGATCTTTGTTGGAGTTTATCTGGTGTGTCACGTTTAACAAATGCCTCACAACCCCAAATCTTTAAGTAAGAAAAGTTGGGAGCTTTTCCAGTCCATAATTCATATGGAGTCTTATCAACCTTCTTAGTTGGAACCATGTTCAATATGCGAACAGCAGTTTCAAGGGCATAATCCCAAAAGGATAAGGAAAGAGTTGTAAGATTAAACATTGATCGTACCATGTCTAGCAATGTATGATTTCTCCTTTCAAATACACCATTTTGTTGTGGAGTATAAGGAGATGTGAGTTGATGGACAATACCACACTCAGTTAAAAAATCTTTAAACTCTTGGCTTAAATATTCACCACCTTTATCGGATCGAAGAGCCTTAATCTTCTTACCGAGTTGTAATTCTACTTCACTTTTAAAAACCTTGAATTTTTCAAAGACTTCATGTTTATGTTTAAGTAAATAAACATAATGATGAGACGAAAAATGTACCCGTTTTAAGGGGTCATTTAAGCCCTAATTCGAGTAAATGTGATCAAATATTGCCCTAAATCGTTCCTTTTGTCATTTTAGGTACTTTTGAGAAGAATTCTGGAAAACATGCATATTTGGACGTTTATGGAGCATAAAAGTGAAGAAAACGACAAAGTCTCAAAAGAAGCTGGATTTCCTACCTGACGGCGTCAGAGTCACAAGGTGACGCCGTCAGCCAACGTTGACAAAGGAGTAAAATCAGATTACACTAGACGCCCTATGAAGAAAACAAGATGTTTACACCTGACGGCGTCAGGTGTTAGAGAATGTAGGCCGTCAGG
>LBNU01039421.1:4055-22257 GCA_014162995.1 Artemisia annua
AGATTCCATATAATGTTCATGTTCTCTAACTGTCTCACCAAAAGTGTCTCCTACATGTTCAATAGACGGTGCCATGTCATCATAACCAGGTGGTTCAGGATCATCAATAACTTCATCTGCATGTTGTTTTGACTCACGCTTTCTTTTTCTAAGCTCAATTACTTCATCCTCAATATCACTTAGATAGTCAAATGACTTATCAGAGTCATGACTCTCAGTTTCAGAATAGTAATTGGCATATTGATCACCCATTTCAGAGTCATCGCTGTCAGTTTCTGAAGATAAAGGACCCTGATTTTCTCTAATTGTGATACCGTTACCCCTAGGTGAAGTGTTTCTTTTCTTATTCTTAACAATATCTTGTTTTGTTAGTACACCTTTACCTTTGTTGAGGGTCTTTTGCCTAGCTAGAACTTCAACATCAATACTAGCTTCTTCAACGTCAACCTCATCTACTCTAGGTACTTCAACCTCATCTACTCTAGGTACTTCAACCTCACCCCTATGCTCATCTACCCTACGTTCTTCAACCAGATTGTCAGCCTGATCAATAACTACATTGCCCTAAACATTATCTTTAGAAACTAGATCTTGCTTACCTACGTCATCTTCATCTAAAATAATTGGAATATCACATCCTGTATCATACTCATCATAGGTAGCACCAAACAAAGCCTTTCCCTTAAAACCATTTCTAACGGGTGTAGACCTCTTAGGGGGAGACCTTAAATAAGGAGATTTGGCTTCTTCCTCAGCCCATTGAATGAGCTCCTCAACAGACATATTAGCCGCATGTTTCTTTTTAATTTCATGTTCTTTCTTAGCAGATGTTACATGGGTTTTAAACAAAAAAAGTGACTAATTGATTAATATAAACATGTACGATTTGTTGATGTGGAAGCGTGTGTGTGTGTGGCGTGTGTTTTACTAAGAAGAAGAAAGCGGGAAAGCCAACGTGGAGGAGGTTAAGGTTGGACTGAACCGGGTACCGGTCAAACAAGTTAGAAAATACCCAAAAGAAAAAAAAATGGAAGTTTAGTGTAGGGAAAGTGAAATTTTTTAGTTCGATACCCATAAGATGAAAGCGTGGCAAGTATGGTACTTTTTTAAATAATTTGCCCTAATGAAAAAGATATGTTTGATGAACCAACTGGTGGACATCAGTTGTCCGTATTGGAACAGACGTTTGAAAAACCTCCAAGTGAAAGAAAACAGTTAACGATGAAGTGTAAAATGTTCTATGCTATATACCAAGTTCTGTTATTGCACAAGGGCCCAATCCTTGAGTTCAGCCTTTCCATGGAAGCAGATGACACTTGTGTCGAAATTGACCAAATAATAATTCATTTGGCAAGGAACAACAATCCTCTCAAGAAATTAACACTTAGGCTGAGCGAATTGGATATGAGTTCATATAAGTTACCTCTATGTATCTTCTGGTTGCATCAATTAATAGACTTATATATCGATGACTGTACTTTAAATCTGAATCCAACATTCACCGGATTTGGTAGCCTTACAAGCTTATACATAAAGGGTGGAGACATCACTATAGAAACGCTTCTTCATCTCTTATCTAATAGTCCATTACTTAAAAGGCTCACTCTGGTAAGCTCTTGTTTTAAAATTGAACCTTGTATGCTTTGATAACTTATTTGAATACTGTAAGCTGCTGCAGGTATTGATATGGGATTATCTCGATAAAGATATAGTCATTAATGAGCTATTTAAGTGTTTATTTGTGATTGAGCATCTGTCTATTTGGCATTCTACCATCAAGGTAATATTATCCAAATTGTATACAATTAATTGAAATTAAAATATAAAACTTTGGTTGCTGATCTTTGTTTTGGCTATGATTCAAGTGTTTTGCTACGGAGCCACCAGATCATCGAACTGCATTAGTCCACCTCAAAAGCTTTTTTTACGAGATGACGCTCCTTGAGGATGAAGGGTTACGATTTCTTGGTATTGTGATCCGAAGCTCCCCGAATTTGGAGAAAATTAAGATACAGGTAAATAGCATATATGTCTATCTTGTATCCTTTTTTTGTTTGTTTCTCATGACAATACAAATTAACACAAGAAATACCAAATATGCTATAGGTTGATAACTTATTACTTTTCGACTATGATATTCCTAAGAACTATGTGTCACCCGTACTTGAAGATTTTTCGGATATTTGGTTGGAGCATTTGAAGGAAGTGGAAATTGTAGGTTTTGATGGCCTGAAGGGTGAGTTGGAGTTTGTAAGACTTATTTTGGCCAAGTCACCTGTGTTGAAGAAGATGGGTATAATAATAGTAACTAGCTATCGGGTTGACAAGGATGAAGAGATACAAATGTTAAGAACGCTCTTACACACCCCACGTGCTTCACCATTGTTAGAAATCATTGTTGAAAGGAGAATTCAAGTCTAGCTTAAGTAAATGCCTTACAAGTTCAACTGGTTTCAAATCACTTTAGATCACTGAATGACTTTTGGAAATTGATTGTGATTATCCACTACTCTTGAAGTGCTTATTTGTTTTACGTATTGTCTTTTGGGCAAATTATAAAAAAAAGTATTATACTTGCCACCGTTTCATCTTCTGGGTAGCAAACAAAAAAATTTCATTTTCAGGGCAATAAACTTGTCTTTTTTTAATCTTCAGGGTACTATGTGACTTGCTCAACCGGTACCAAGTTCCACCACCACCCAGAAGATGAATATTTGGCAAGTATAATACTTTTTTTTATAATTTGCCCTACCGGTAAATCCTTAGTTTATATTAAGGGTGAGCATTCCGACCGTTTGGACCGGACCGACCGACAAAACCGACTGGACCAACCGAAAAACGGACCGACCGAAGGACCAATGGTCCGGTCTCGGTCTGGGATTTTTTATTAATTCGGTCCTCGGTCCGGTCCGGTCTGCTCCGGACCGACCAAAAAACCGAAAAACTTGCCAAAATCTTGCCTAATTGGACCGGACCGGACCAAAAAACCGAAAAAACTTGCCGAAAACATCTCTCTCTCTCTTTTTTTTTGTTGATACCGAAGATCCAAGGTAGATAATCTGTGTACTTTCGAGGGTATTGGAGTTAATAACGAATAAAAACTAATAAAAATGTAATAAATAATGGTTTGGTATCGTTGTTGTTGTTGTGGTAGTTTTTGGTCGTAAAAACAATGGTGCCGTGAGTTTCAAACTCACCGCCAAACAGGTTTTGATGAAATGCCTGAAAGAGATGTGGGGTGTTGGAATACGGTCACTTCGTGTTATTTACATGATGGGAAGTAAATAACGGCGGTTGTTGTGGCAGTGGTGGTGGTTAGGTAGAAATAACGGCGGCTGTTGTGATGGTGGTGGTGGTTTCCGGTAGAAATAACAGCGACGAATGGTGAGGAAGGAGGAAGAGAGAGGAAGGAGAAGGTGGGTGGTGGGTTGAGGTGGCCGGAGCGGCAGTGGTGGTCGGAGTGGGTGGTGATGGGTAGGGCAAATTATAAAAAAAAAGTATTATACTTGCCAAATATTCATCTTCTGGGTGGTGGTGGAACTTGGTACCGGTTGAGCAAGTCACATAGTACTCTGAAGATAAAAAAAGACAAGTTTATTGCCCTGAAAATGAAAATTTTTGTTTGCTACCCAGAAGATGAAACGTTGGCAAGTTTAATATTTTTTTTATAATTTGCCCTTGTCTTTTGAGTTGTTGGCTTTGAACACAGTCGGTGTAAGATCAATGTTAAGGTCCTGTACTTGTTTATTGGTTGTTAAAAAAAAATTGGTTTCTCTAAGAAATGGTAATTAACATGCTGTATTGTGCTATGAGTTTATGACGCAACAAAGCTACCAGTAGATAAGGGTGGTAATTTGAATTAGCTTGGCAGATTTATATATCTTAACTCTAACTAAATTTGTTTTACTAATCGTGTAAAAAAGTTTTCAAACCCGAGCACGCTTTTTTACAAGTTAGCTGTTTTATGACTCGAATTAGAATTGAAAGGCATGCAGAGTTAGTCGTGTGGGCTCTTTTATTACTTGAATTGAATTTGAAAGATACGCAATATATATTGTTAGTCACCATTTTATTACTGGAATTGAAAATGAACAGTATGCAATATATACTTATAGCGGAGTGTCATAACATTTTGAAGTAACATGATAAATATTTAGGAACAAGCACAAAACACCATAAAATACTTATAAGTCTATGATAGATATAAATAAATATAAAATAGTTAAGTTTTCTCAATAAATAAAAGAGTAAATTGCAATAATCGTCTTTGTGGTATGTCCAAATCGCAGGCACCGACGCACGGTCATGACTTTTAAAAAAATGCACACGTCGTCCTTTGGCGTGGCTATCGTCCACATTTCCAAACTAAAATGACCAAAATGCTTCAAAGTAAAAATACATTGTCCCATTCAATGCAACAACAATTTAGTCATTTCACTTTTAGGCATAGACTATATCCACCCAATGTTCTTTGGATGGATGACGCTTTAATTTTCGAAAAGATAAGGGATGTGTCTGCTATTTGACGTACAACAAGGACAATTTTTCAATTTGCTTTAAACAAAATTGTGAAAGGTTTTGGCAAAAAATATATATTTATCTTGTCATGTTAATTAAAGTATAAATATGTCCGGACAAATATTTAATACTTTAACCGCCTTAGATAATTACAATTACACAATTCTCAACGAGAATATGGAATATTCACATGTTCTTATTATCTTTATTTCATTTCCTATCTCTTTTATCTATTTCAACTCACCTGTTCATTTTAGTGTGCACCGGTGTGACCTTTAATCACTCTTATGAGTACTAGATGTGAAAGTTATCTTTCTTATGCACACCTAACCCGTTTATTATACGGGTGCTTATGTCGACCTATTTACAACCCAAACATGTTTGATCTCAGCCATAACCTATTTACTTTTGTGTTTGAGGCGATTCAATTTTGCAAGATTACTAACCAATGTTTTAAAACCCGGTTTTTTAATTGATCTTGTAAAGTCGCCGGTTCACCGATTCAAGCGTCGGGTCGAACATGTTCTATACATATGTATGCTTTTCAGAATATCTTTGATACTTTAGATATTTGTCAAATTTCTGTCTTACATTCAATTGAACCGAATTAAATAAGATGACTATTGGGTTTTAGTTTTTAATTTCCTTATCTTCGATACCAAAAAAGAAAAAAAAAAAAAAAAAAAAAAATTGATTCATAGTTCTAGTTTACAACAAAATTATAGTTTTAGTTTATCAAAAGGAGATAAATGTATGGTGTTTTGAGAATCTTATCTTTATCAGTGAACTTTTTAAATCAAGCAAATACAATTTCAACATTAGTTCATATCTTAGTTTATATCTAAATTGTTGTTTCATAAAAACTTACACTGCGTTCTCAAGTTAATCCAAAGAAAGTGAAAGAAAGGGAAAACAAAACCTAAAACTTGTCATGTTCAATGAATACAATTTATTGACAAAAATAATCTTGATTGCAAGGCCAAGAACCAAATTATTGTGTTTTTTATTTAACCCGCGAACCAGACACGAACTGCCACCCCTACTTAAATCTAAAGACAATGAAGAACAAGTTATAACAAATAGAGGGACCAAATGTGTAAATATCAGGTAATCCGTATTGGGGTTGGATTCGAACTCACATATCATAATTCCCCTCTAACTGAACCAGTCAGGATGCACTCAATATATACACATCATGTTAATGATAACGTTAATTTGCATCAAATCAAATAATCAATGGCGAATGCAGAGCAAAATAAGGATATTCAAGTAATTTCATATATCACTTTATTCCTTATATTTTATTTATAGTCGTTATTATTACTACATGTTATGGTAGATTCAGTGTTTCGGTAAAGAGTTTATGGATTTTATGATTTTTTTTCTGCAATTCAATGTGATTCTGTGCTGGGCATACTTTAATTTCATATATATGACTTTAATTTGATTCAATTATGTTTTTTTGGGTAACCGTGGTTTCTGACCTTTTCGCCGACTAATCCACGTGTTTTAAACCCACCGTCACACTAACACCCTTTGAACCAGGTAAAGCCCTTAAAGTCACAAGCCTTTTACCACTAGGCGACCCCCGAGTGGTTCTGTTCAATTATCTTTAGTTAGGTTTATATGGTTATGTATCAGGTACATCATAATTTGATAAATTGCATGTTTTTGTTTTTATTTTTTTATTTTAGTATGATAAGTGAATGGCGAGCTCAGTGGTTTCCATATTGTAGCTGATAGTAAGTAGCTTATTTGACCCTTTATGAGTTAATCATAAGCATAGCTGATTTCCCAAACACTAAAATTGATTTGGGGTTAGGACATCCAAATGCGTCTCAGATTTAATAAATTAGAATGAATATAAAGAAATAGTTTATGGGAATGTGAATGTTTTCTTTGAGTTTTAGGAACATTAGGCCTATTTTTTTGTGTAATCTACATTTTTTAATTATTTTAAATCATTATTTACAGTACCTAATTTTTGCAGTATTCTCTAGTATCGGTCCAACAAGAACACCATGAAATGGAAGATAAAGCTGAAGGTTCGTCTTTGGATATAATCAGCAGCTTTCCTTCGACCATAATAGACATCATCCTGTGTCTTCTACCAATTAAAGACGCAGTAAGGACGAGCATACTATCAAGGGATTGGAGGTACAATTGGGTCACAATTCCTAAACTTGTGTTTGATTGGGGAGATATGCTTGGTAAAACATCTCATGCAATTTTGGATGCTATACACCAAGTTCTGTTACTGCACCGAGGTCCAATCCTTGAGTTCAAACTTTCAATGAGGAACGTAGAGAATAAAAGTAATGCAATTGACCAAATCATATCTCATTTGGTGAGGAATAACAATACTCTCAAGAAATTCACACTTGACTTGATGGAATCTGGTTTCCATACCGAGTTTCCTTTATATGAGTTTCCCCTATCTATCTTCTCCTTGCATCAGTTAACGGACCTATATGTCAAGTACTGTACTTTTGACTATAACCCAATAATCAGTGGATTTCGTAGCCTTACAAGCTTATACATGGAGACTAATAACATGATTAACCTCTCTAAGAAAGCGCTTCTTCGTTTCTTTTCCAATTGTCCCCTGCTTAAAAGACTAGAACTGGTGAGTTCATACTATAATGTGTATGTGTCGTTCCTTGTGGGATTTCATAACTTATCTGAATATTGTAAACTGCTGCAGGTATTAGGTGATGAAGGTATCGATGAAGCTATCACCATTATTGACATATCCAAGTGTTTACCTGTGATTGAACATTTGTCTTTTTATCGTTGGACAGTTGAGGTAATATTTTTCACATGTTACATTATTTGATCAAAACTTGAGAAAAAATTGGTTGTTAATCTATGTTTTGGCTATGCAGTCTTCTGCTCAAAACAGTGTACGACAAAAGCTTCCAAAGGCATTGGTCCACCTAAGATATTTCTGTTTAAACATGATGAAGCTTTTTGACGATGATGGGTTACGATTTCTTGGTCTTGTGATGAGAAACTCCCCAAACTTGGAGAAACTCAAGCTAGATGTAATATCATAAATCCATCCCTCTTTTATTTTATTTATTTATTTATTTTTCCTATGTTAAGATACACTGACAAAAGATGCACCAACACTTTATGTAGATTGTTGACGATGGTTTTTTTGAAGATGACATAAAGTTTGATACACTAGAACATTGTGGGGATATATGGTTGGAGCATTTGAAGGAATTGGAGATTGTAGATTTTTCAAACGTGGAAGGTGAGATGGAGTTTGTGAAGCTTATTTTGGCCAAGTCACCCGTGCTCAAGAATGTGATCATAGTGGCTCACAATTATGATGTCACTGAGAATGAAGAGTTACAGATTTTGAAAACTCTCTTACACACCAAACGTGCATCCCCGTCGGCAAATATCATTGTCGAGCGCCGTTCTCGTTGTTATTAGCAAACAGTAGTTGAGCACATACATATACCCGCAAGTGCGATTGGCTTAAATAACTCCAGACCAGTGAATGGTCTTTGGGAAGTAATAATCTGCTAGTGTTGAGTTGCTAGTTTGGTTTTATGTATAAATCGACACAGCTAATTTCAAATAGATGTATCTGAAGTAAATTGTTTTGCTCCAAAAGTATCCTGGTCTTGTATTATACTTCTGTTGTATTTGCTGTGGTTTTGTTTGGCTGCTGCAACAATAGGTGTGGTGTCATCAAACTTGCTGGATGTGGTTGTTGGGTCGCAAGCCAATGGGCATGTGACTATTTGAGGTTAACTAACGATCAATTTAGTAGACTCATGGGTCAAGTAAGATCAATATCAGATCTTATTAATTAAGCAAGTCAAAGGAAGGCGGTGTTACATTTCTTATAGTAGTGTTTTGACACGATTCAGTCATTTGATGAGTTTTACCACATCACAATTTTCTCTATATCAGCAATTAGTTTCATTCAGTAGTTGGCAAATTATTAAAAAAAAAAACAAAAAACAAAAAACACTAACTGTTATACCCGCTATTGGATTTGAGATTATTGGTCAGGTTGTTATACAATCTGTTTGCTCATTCACTGCCACCATCATACGTATGAATTGAAGTTGGTTGAGGGGATTAAAACGATTAACTTACACGTCCGGGTTGGTATTAAGTTTCCTAACACAAGTAATAAATAGGTTGTGTCTGAGTTGAGGTTATAACAATATCAACCCGACAACCCGCCAATTAAATGGTTCAACCTGAATCTCCGACTCGATAGCCACTAGGGTGTCAAAAAACCTGACCCGACCCGAACCCGACTAAGCTTATTCGGGTCAAAAACTGAATTCGGGTTATTCGGGTCAACCCGAGTAACACGAATACTAAATAAGGTCGGGTATCGGGTTGAAATTGTTTGACTAACTCGGGTTCGGGTCGACCCGAGTAAGGATTTTTTAATATATTATTTTATAGATTATCCATATAAATTATAACAAATATGTAAATTTACGACTAACCCGACTCGAATTGACCCGAACCCTACTAACCCGAGTTCAAATAGGGTCGGGTTCGGGTATATTATTTTTAGCCTTGACCCGACTTTGACCCGACCCGAATTGACCCAAACCCATATCAAAACCCACACGAGTTTGTAACATAAATGTGCAAGCTGGTAAGTTATAAAAAAGTTAAGGTACCAAAAGTGTAGAATTAGTCAATGACTCGAGTAGTACTAGAGCCGGTTTTTACACAGTTATTTTTCAGTCAAAGAGTGTAAAAAATTAGGGCTCCACCTCATTAGGTATCTCCCCCATTTCTTTTTCATCGGTTTTGTATTATTAAATTTGAATAATTTGCTCATTTCTGGTACAGTATTAAACTAATAAGTGATCAATTTCATCCTTGAAATATGAGTTTCTTTAAATATTATAGTCTAATGCAAATGAGAAATTGACTTAAATTGCATGTCAAATAATATAGTCTAATTCAAATGAGAAACTGAAAATTTAAGGCTTATATACTTGGGGTGTTTGTTTAAGCTTATATAGCTGGCTTATTGCTGATTTAGCTTTCGGCTTATATATGTTTATTATATGACATTATATAAGCCCAAAAGTTTCAAAATAAGCCACAAATATTGAGTTTATGAAACATAAGTCGCAAACCACATAAGTCATAACCCACTCTAAAAGCTTAAGCAAACACCCCCTTAATTTGGAGCAGGTAAAAACCCCCCAAAATGATTTAGATCTGTTATAGCTACTATAATCTCATCATTTGACTCCTGCCATGATCTCATTACAGTAGTGATATAACAAAAAATACAACACAGTAATAAGATAATCATTTTTTTTTTTTTTTTTTTTTTTTTTTTTTTTTTTTTTTTTTTTTTTTTTTTTTTTCCAGTTGAAATGCATTGACAAACAACATACCATAATTTGAGAAAAAAATCACACAATTGGGTGTATTTAGTTGCCGGAAAATAGAGATCGCGCGCGTTCAAATCAGTTTAGGTTAACAAGGAAAACTACAAAATACAGTTTTGATAATTTCCTTGTTTCCTTTGTAAACCCAAAACCCCCGTTCATTTAGAGATTGAAAAGTAGAAAATTTTCATCAAACTAAATGCACCCCAATTATTGTTTAATTGTTTTTGTTGACACTAAATAAATATAATTATAGGGGAAATAGAAGATGGGAGAATTCTAATATGATAAGAGGAAAAAAGAGTATTGACGTGTAACTTTGTTTGCAATTTATGAGTGTTGTATTAGGCTTATTTTTGTGTATCAATCATAGTTTATCTGAATAGATTTTTTCAATGCCCAACTTTTCAGCATTACTTAATGTCGGTCAAACAAGAATATTCTGAGATGGAAGCTAAAAGTTCGTCTTTGGATAGAATTAACGACATCCCTTCAGGCATCATAGAAAACATCCTTTGCTTTGTACCAACTAAAGATGCGATGAGGACGAGTATCCTTTCCAAGAAATGGAGATACAGTTGGGTCACAGTTCCTAAACTAGTGTTTGATGAGGAAGATATGTTTGGTATAAGCACGGTTCAAAGATCACCAAATGAAGAGAAAGAGTTGGCCAGGAAGTTTAAGTGTAAATTGTTGGCGATATACCAAGTTATGTTACTCCACCAAGGTCCCATCCTTGAGTTTGGCCTTTCCATTAATTCAGATTTCTTACTTCACAAGAATCCAAGTAGTATATCTTACAAGAATTCAGATACATGTGTTGAAATTGACCAGATAATAACTCTTTTGGCGAGGAACAACAATACCGTCAAGAAATTTACACTTGACTTGGGTTATTACTCTACGTATAGACCACCTTTATCTATCTTCTCTTTGCATCAGTTAACGGACCTGTATATAAAAAGCTGCAACTTTAACTATGATCCAACATTTGGTGGATTTGGTAGCCTTACAAGTTTACACTTGGGAACTCAGCTCACCTCTAAAAAAGCTTTGCTACATCTCTTATCCAACTGTCCTTTACTCAAAAGCGTCACTCTGGTAAGTTCTTATTGGAAAGTCGATCCTCGTGAACTTTTATAACCTAACTGAAATCTTAATATTATAACCTGCTGCAGGAGATAGGTTTAGATAATATCGATGAAGAATTTGCTGTTGCTGAGCTATTCAGTTGTTTACCAGTAATTGAACATCTGTCTGTTAATTGTTACAACATTCGGGTAATATCATCCACCTGGTACCTAATTGATTAACCTAGGGTTAAAAATTGTGGCTGTTAATATGTGTTTTGTCTATGCTCAAGTGTTCTGCTCAGGACAGGGTACCACGAGTGCTTCCAACTGCATTGCTCCTCAAACACATCTCTTTAGACATGCCGGGGCTTGTTGCTTATTATGGGTTGCTACTTATTAGCCTTGTGATCAGAAGCTCCCCGAACTTGGAGACCTTCAAGATTTATGTACATAGCATACATCTATCTTGTTTTGTTTTTTGTTCCATTTATCATGGGAGGATACACTAACACAAGATATGTTAACATTCTCTGTAGATTTCCTGGCCTGTTCACGATGAAATATTTACTATGGATGATTGTTCGGATATAAGGTTGGAGCATTTGAAGGAATTTGAGTTTAAAAATTTTACAGATTGCCAGGGTGAGATGGAGTTTGTGAAGCTTATATTGGCCAAGTCGCCCGTACTCAAGAAGGCGAGGATAATCCTTTACAGAACGGTTACTAAAGATGAAGGGTCGCGGATATGTAAAATGCTCTTAGACCTACCACGTGCATCAGAGATGTTAGACATCATTGTTGAGCATCCTGACTGCTTATGATTGCGATTAGCTTCAAGTCACTTGATATCACTGAATAGCTTTTGCCTTTTGGGAACTGATCATGATAATCCACTTAAGTTACGAATTTGTTTCATTAGTCTTTGGTTAATCTATGGAACCTTTTCAGTTGCAAGTGTCCCCCACAAAATATTTCTTAAATTTTATAATATATGGTGTTGCAGTGGTTACAGGTTTGATTACGACAATATAGTTTCTGTTATTTATTTTGGTTTTTCTTAGGGTTTAGTTAGTCTTCATAGCCTTTTAGTTGCAAGTGCCCTGCACAAAATATATATCATGGATTTATAAAAATTTTGGTGTTGCAGTGATTACAGAGATTGGATGCTGCAATATATGCAGTATCATTTAATATCTAGAGTCAGGTAGTGTAATGTTGGTAAGACAACTCAGATGTGGGAGGGTGACACCGTGACGGTGCTAAGCCAATGTGTAATTGGGAGGTGTGTGATTTAAGAAATACATAAAGATAAACAGGTTGTTTGCATCATGAATCATGATCCCTTTCAATCCGCTTAGTTGAGTTATGTGTCTGATTATTATTAAATGTTATTTGCTCTTAGAACTATGGTTACGGTAAAGAAAGGCAGGTAAAAGGAACGCGGCGATAGATTTCTTATAGTTGAACTATGACATTATTCCTGAGTTTGTGTAACGCATATATATTGTTGGCTGTGTTTTGCTTCAATCGTGTCACAACTTTCTCCATATAAAGCTATTATTTCATTAAGGTAACTATATAAAAAGGTTTAACATTGAACCTATAGATAGGTTATTCTATACAAATTAATTCTTAACATTTGTGTTGAAGTATATATAGATTCAATGTTTGATCTTTGGTAGCGAAGGTGGGTAATGTTTGAAAAAAAAGGTCACACCGTGTATATTTAAGGAAAATAAAATAAAAAAACCGCAGTTGCAAATCGGCACAAGAAGCAACTACATATTAACACGCACGTAGAGTTTGGACTTACTTGATATTAGATCATCCGTGACAAACTAAAATGGTCCGATACCATCTTCACGTCGTGACCATTTGAGTATTTGAACCTTATTGTAATAAAGGGAAGAGATTCGGTAAGAAGAAAAAATAAAATGAGAAGTATTTCTGGTTACACATTTCAAATAAGAGAAATAATTTTAAAGGAATATGCATTTACTTTTGTTGGTGATCTAAATATGTGATTATGGTTTCTTCTTACCTTTTTCATTTTAATTTTCTTCTTATTTGATCCTTGCTATAATAAATAAAAGGAAGGCAACCACACTCGAACTTGGATGATTAGTGACTGGGTTAGCCAAAAAGTGGAACCTTTGACTCTTTTATTTTTTCCCCATTCCATACTTCACACCAACTAAACCTCCTCCCTCCGTTTAGGTTTCAGTTGATGATGGCGATTGATTAAACCACCAAGTGAACCTCGTTCGTTGGTGAATACAATGTACAAACACGAACATGGTTTGATTAAGTTATCGGATTAGACATGTGACCCTACATGTATCTCAGAACACCTCATATATATAACTTGTTTATCTAAGCGGATTAAATGTGTTTAATGAGTTAGTGAGTTATCCCATTTAGCTCATTATGAATGTCTATCATTATTTTTGAAACTCAATCGAGTTCATGAGATTGACTGGTTTATACCCAAACCCAACATATGTATTAGCTTGGTTAGACGATAGCACGACGCATTCTAGTTTTTTCTCTAGGATCTCTTATATTGGCAAAATTACACTGATTTACGAACACGCACACAGAAAGATAAATAAGAAGATCGGCAATAAATTATCTTTAAATACAAAGACGTTTATGTGTAAATACTTTACCGTTAATATAGAGTAATTTGTGGCTTTGTTTTCACTTTTTACGCTTATCTTCTGTGACATCGCCCAACCAGCAACCCTTTGGGAGTCACACTGGATGCATATGTCTGATGACATACCGTCTAGGCTATCAGAATTGTTAAGTATACCGAACCTCCAGGTGAGCGACGATCTGCTGAAGGGTGGGATACTCTATGAGTTGCAGGCAGCGCTTTCTTTTTATGGGAAAAGTTTGTCAAATTTCTCTCTACCTAACCCTCCAAATGATTTACTAAGAATATTAAGGAACCGACTGGTAATGGAGGAGTTAAATTATGATCGTGTAGCGCTTGCTGAAGAAGCAGCTAGGCTCACTCTACAACTTAACCGGCAACAACGAGCTGTATTTGATAGAGTTCTTACAGCTGTCTCTACCGGTAGTCAGGAACTACTATTTATCTACGGTCATGGTGGAACAGGAAAGACATTTATTTGGAAGGCTATTTTATGTGCTTTAAGGTCCGAAGGAAAGGTTGTTTTAGCCGTTGCGTCTTCTGGAATAGCATCTTTGCTTCTACCATCAGGTCGCACAGCACACTCGAGGTTCAAATTGTCATTGAATCTAACAGATCACTCGGTGTGCAATGTGAAAAAGAATACGCAGCTGGCTGAGTTACTTAGAAGAACGGACTTGATTATATGGGATGAAGCTCCAATGAATGACCGGAAATGTTTCGAAGCACTCGATCGTACTCTCAAGGATATATTGGATATGCCGAATCACATTTTTGGAAAGAAGCCTGTTCTTTTAGGGGGAGACTTTAGGCAGACACTTCCGATAAAAAAATACGGGTCGAAAACTCAGATAATTGCGGCGTCCATAGCACAATCTTATCTATGGCAACATTTTGAAGTTATTATACTACATGAGAATATGCGGCTCCATCAGCAGCCCGCTACCAGCAGCAGTTCCGCAGAGGTCAGCGCCTTCTCGGAGTGGCTACTGAGTGTCGGCAACGGTGTCGCAGGTTATCCAGACCAAGCAGATCCAGAGAACACGTCATGGGTTAAGGTACCAGATGAGTATTGTATAGAAGACTCAGAAAATGCTCTAGTAGAACTACTAGAATTTATATATGATAGAGAGACACTCGAAGCGCCAACAGCAGAGACGTTGCAACAGAAAGCAATTGTATGCCCAAAGAATGAGACAGTCGGTATGATTAATGAGAAGGTACTGGATGTTGTGCAAAGTGAAGGCCGGACCTATAGGAGTAACGACGAGGCGACACCAAAGATGAACGATGGCGGTGCCACCGAATTGTTGTACCCAACAGAGTATCTTAATACATTGGAATTCCCCAGCATGCCCCAACACCTGCTTACGCTGAAAATAGGTGTTCCTATAATGTTACTTAGGAATTTAAATCTCATAGGGGGTCTCTGTAACGGAACACGGCTTATTGTAACGCAACTTCTACAGTGGGTTATAGAGGCGAAGATAATAACGGGTACTAGAGTTGGCCAAAAAGTTTTCCTACCGAGAATCCTACTCATACATAACGATGACAGTCTGCCGTTTACATTTAAAAGAAAGCAATTTCCGGTTAGATTGTGTTACGCCATGACTATCAACAAAAGTCAGGGCCAATCATTAAGGAAAATTGGAGTATACCTTCCTCAAAGCATATTTGGTCACGGCCAACTATATGTCGCTTTGTCTAGGGCAACCTCTCCTAGAGGGTTGAAAGTACTCATTCCTAATGGCCCAGAAATCTTGAATATGTTGCGTGCTACTACATAACCGGGTAAGGATCCAGTGAGAAGAAAACTTAAAATGAGAAGAATGAGAAATAACTATAACAACATATTTGAGATGCATCGACTTGAATTAGATGCATCTCTATTCATTTAGATGCATCTCACTTAGTTTCGAAAGTGAGTTTGAAGTGAAAACGATTTAAAGTAGTACTAGCAACAAATTTGACTCTCAGAGGGCGAAAAATACATAGGATTCGTCTAACTTGATGATATGCATCTAATATATGTATATGCATCTAATTTTTAGCTAGGAAATATACTATGGTGCATCTAAAAGATTATGGATGCATCTAATTCAAGTCGATGCATCTTTAATGTGTATTTATAATCATTTCTCATCCTTCTCATTTTAAAGTTTCTTCTCATTTGATCCTAGTACTATACCAATGACCCAAAGCCTTAAAAGTTCCAAATTAAAGGCAACGTTGAGAATAAATTAAAAGGAGATGCGTAAAGTGTATTTATTATAGATTTTAAAAAGCTGAAATAAATATATTCTATTTCTTGAAATAAGGATTCATCTTATTCACTTTATCCTAAATTTTTCATGAAGCCAGACCAACTAGGCACGATTGCACGAACTAATATTTGCTATACATTGCAATCATGACAACTCAAGGATTGGTCTGATTTTAAGCTCCTTTTCCCTATGCAATTCTGTAAGAAAACTTCAGTACCACTTTTTAGTTATGTTTAGACAATAAACATAGAGAATGGTGTTGGCATGAAACATGAAAGTTGTGAGGCACAAAAACATCATGATGATCCAAAAAATACCAACCATGTTTTTATGCATAAGTTTTCACTTATAATCCTCAATATGATAATCGTAACTAGCTTCTATTCTAATCAAAATTCTTGCACTTTATATTTTAGAAGCATTTCAATCGTTCAAGTAGTTTTTTTTAAATTAACTATATATGAAATCGAGCATTACATATTTTTAAATTTTCTTACAAGTATTGATCTAATATAAATATCGACTAAATAACATTTATGCTCAATAGAGCTTATTCGACGGGCCAAATCCTTAAAAAGTCTCAAATATCTACCATTAGTCCATTACCATAGGCTCATTAGCATATGCACATCTAGGGGTGTCTATGTCAACTTGGTCAGATCAACTCGACCTAACTCGAACCTGATAATGAGTTATAGGATGAGGTGCAAACGAGTCACAAATTGTTATTAGGTTGTCTAACCCGAACCTGATAATATTATAGAGTTAAACTTTGTTTCTTATCAGGTTTTTAGTCAACCTGTACAACTCGTAAGTTTTATTTTTATTTTTTTATTTTTTTATTTATTTTTTTTTCCTACATTTGTTTTTAACCCATGTTCATGTAAGATTGTACCAACTTTTTACTTACTAGCAAGTCGTATATCATAATGTCATACTAGTAATTTATTTTTGGTTCATAAACCAGCTACTAACTTGGTTTGCTTGAATCTTTTTATTTTAGTTCCTACAAGGCTACAGCAACTGCCATTTTGTTAGTTCTAGTATTTGTGTTTACTTTTTATAACACACTACAAGAAATACTGCATTTGCTGACAGACAAAAAGTGTCAGGAAAAGTATAAAAAAGTGTCACCAAAGATAAATTAGCTTCTCCTTCACATATAATAAGTGTCAGCAGAAGTTCCAACGGTAAAGGTCTATGGTGACACACCTATGCTGACACATAATGTGTCAATACAGGTTTAGACCTATGTCTACACCAAGTTTGTGTCAGTAATGCACAAAAATACTTTTGCAAACACAAATCAGAACTTCCAGAACCCGACTTCCATACAGAACTTCCAGATAAGTATTACTTTCATACAAAACTTCCAAATCAGAACTTCCATTTACAGAAATCATGGAAATAATACAGAAACATCATATAACGTAAAGGGTATGTTCTGTATATAACGTAAAGGGCATATCTCAGTTCTAGTCATATAGAAACATCATATAGAAATCATACAGAAACATCATTCAGAAACTTATTCACCTTCACACACCATGCTACCTCACCCCACATGTTCATCTGCAACATCACTTGATCCCACATGTTCATTTTCAACAGATCGCTTGGTTAAAAAATTAGCAGGCTGCTGTTGTTGCAGATAGGCATAACCATTATCCGTCGTTGTTGCATCTTCCAAATAGGCTGATCTTGGACTGGTGGTGTGAGTCCGTTTTCTGACACAATGGCTCTTAGATTCATGAAGTTTCTGATGTCCTATTACCTCGTTTACAGGGTGCGTCTTAGTTCCTATCAAATTGCATGAGAAAGACATGGTTGAGTTAAATTGTTTACCAAAAAAAAAAAAAGAGAATTAGAATCTAATTTTTGAGTGAAACTTGAAAACATAAGCTGCAATAAATAGAATTTCATCCCTAAAAATATTTCAAAATAAGATGCTAACCACATATGTATGACTTGGCCGCCACAGAGACTTTTAACCACTGATTATTCCAATCATATCGAAAGCATATCCTGATTCCTGAAAGCCTACAGCTTTAAAGTCTGATATGGTTTTTGTTCAAGCTTTAGGCATCCTTGGTTGATTTGAACAATATCATGAGAATGACCAAGCCTATCTGGAGCACCACAACAACTGGTAAGTGCAAAGAATTCGACACATGGTACTACAGCATCACATAAAATATACAGATTACAAAAACAAATACTAACAACAAATGGATAGCAATGACATCTGAAAAGGTGAAGGTCGGTAAGTTTCCGAGATGTAAGGGATGGTTT